>JACEIK010007301.1:8981-23822 GCA_018107945.1 Datura stramonium
ATATTAATTTAGCGCACCTTTTGAGTCTAAAATTAATTCATGCTAAAAAATGTGTTTTAAATACGTACATATCTAATTTTGTTAATACGAGTTCATTTACTCTTTAAACTTTTTAATTAGTCTACATTTGCAAATAAATATTTATCTTGTTAAGTTGGGAAGCTTAAATAATTTGTCAATAATTAATTCGTCTCAATTTTAGCTCAAAACAATTACATTTATATTTTAATTTGTCTATAATAGAAATATTTTGGCAATATTTTAAATTTAAGTTAGCTACATTTTCTAACTCATATTCTTATTTTGGACCCATGTCTTACGCCAAAAATGGACCTATTTACATCAACAAAATAGGCCGAAACGCAGCCAAATTTTAACCAAAACCGCGACCCAATAACTCTTCTAAAAAAAAACCAGTCCAATTAACACATTTGGCCCACCTGCCTTCTTCTGCTTCAGCACAACATACCATAACAGACCCTTAACTTAACCCCAACGGATGCCTAACCCTAATCACTAAACAATGCATCGCACCTCCCCTTCTCCCTTCTCCCTTCCATGGCCATTTTTTGCCAGAGATTCGTCAACTTTCATCCTCTCTATTTCCCTCAGACCCTTTTCGGAGTAAAGCCATTAATGGAATTTTGATCTCGCCATCCTTGACGCCAAAGATTCACAGAACGAGGCAAAATGCAACTCTCTTTCACTTTTCCTCAGAAACCAGACTCCTATTTCTGGAAAATGCTTTAATGGAATTTGTCATCTCTCCTCAAGCATGTTGAAGTAACGTCTCTATATATTTTGTCTTTTCCCTCTCTGAAATGATCGTACGAGACCATTAATGGTCTTCGTCCCTTTCTACTCTTATTTTGAATTTGGATTTGAAGTCGTAAAAATTTTTGAATTTGAGATCCGTTGATTTGAAATTCGAACTTTAGTCTGGGTCTGTAAATAGAACTCTTCTCTCTCTATAAAAGAGACCAGTTCTGAACAAGAAAAATCCGATTTTGAATGTAAAAAAAAACAGTCATTGGCTTTGAATTTTAGTTCTAAGAAAAAACAATTAAAGTCTTGAGCACTTTAAATAAATCTTTGCCCCGTTTTGAGTAAAAATCTCACGTTTCAGAATTCTAAATCTTTTTCCCTTCCTTTTTGAGTATTTTTGCTGGTCAGAGACCGGAGTAAGATCAAAGAAATTGATCCTCAACCTCAATCTCCTCAGTTTATTGCCTCTATATCAAGGTAATATACCCTTCCCTACCTCTTTCATATATTTTGTTATTTCTTGACGGATTTGGAAATTTAAATTTAATTTTGTCCTCTCATATTTGTTCCTACAGAATTGATTTTTGTTATGCGTAAATAAGCATGAACTTGGGAATCTAATCTTGTCCTTCTTTTCGAGTTCATATTGGGATAACTGTGTGCAAGTTGTTCTCGATTCACCCGAATCCTCTCCCCCTGCATCTGTCGTCTTTCAATATGAATGAGTATTTCGGTGTTATAAATCTTGTGTCTTTCATAGTATGTGTTTGGATTAAATGATTCTAAGTATCCAAGGAAGCTCACTTCTCCCTATTTTATATTTATTCTGAACTCATTCCATAGCATATTCCATTAGTAAATTATCCCATTGTTCCCTCTCATTTTAACTCCTCGTAAGTATAGTTGTTCAGGTTCTCCTGCTTCTCGTTTAATTTTCTGTCTAGATGTATATTATCACTATAATAGAAGATGCTTTTAGCAGCAATTATTTAGTGTCAATAAGTGAATTGCCTCTAATTCATTGTATAAACTAAAATATTCCCGGCAATTAAACTTTAACCATTAATAGAAATACTTTCTAGTGACAATTAGAAAGAATAGCTAATAGAATTTATATGAAAGTCAACTTGTATTGTTTTCACTTCTTCCCCAATTTATTTTTACTTTTAATTTTCCTCCATCTGTGTCGTTTAACTCACCCAAATCAGTCGGCCTAGTCGGCACTGGAAATCGGCATGGCGGCGCTATGATGAGAAGAAGGATGAATCAAAGAAGCCAAAGCTCTCTCCACAAGTTCACCTTCAACAATTTCGATTCACACGAGCGAATTCGCCATCGCAGACTACCGCATATTCAACTGGTTGAAATTTGAACTGCAGGCAATTTCGTTTGGTGACTACTCCTTTCAACATCCATTTTCATGTATTTTCTTCAAATAACTTTCTATCTCGTACAATGTTTTGATTTTTATACAGCTTTGTTTTTCATTCCTTTTGTTGTTTAATAGTTCGATTTTGAGGCCTGGAATGAGAGTTTCAGCTGTTGGGCTAGGTATGGGTGTATGTTCTAGGGTTTATCTTTTGTATTGTTTAAATTGATGCATGTGTTTTTGTATCACTGTTGAGGTTGTTCTATTACAAATTGGTGTTGTTCAATCTCTTATATGTTGCTTCTGAAAGCTAAGTAAGCTAGTAATAATTAATCAATTATTTTCTGGTTCTACGTGTGTTAAGACATGTGATTCTTGCTTGTGGATATGTTTATATGTAATTTTCAATCTCAATTTTTGTATCCTCCTAATGCTTCTATCAATGAAATTATCTTACTCGATATGCAGAAACCCTTGCTTTTTGTGGAGATAGTAAGAAATCCTTGAAGCATGGTCACCACTATAAAAGAGTGTTGTGAATAATTCTCATCAACTTCAACAATATCCTACAGGACTTCTCGGTCTAATGGCATTCTCTCTTTTCTTTGTAGTATGGATTCTATGGGACAAGCTATCCAGATCGTCACCCAAATTCCTGCTAGAGTAACTGGTACATACAACCACGGTCAGATGACTATATCTTCTATTATATTATCCTAGTTTTGCAAACCATATAATCATAAAACTTATTGTTGTGTTTTTCTAAATATAGGGCATTAAAGAATTACGTGATAAAATTGCTTCTGGTATCGAAGCTTGTGATGGCTTCCCTGCTAATCCAAATAATATTTTCTTGACAAATGGTGCAAGCCCAGCAGTAAATTCTATATATCTCCAAGTTATTCATACAACTTTGACATAAGTAACTGAAAGAAATAGCAAGATGTTGATAATTTCTATTCCTTCATCTTCTATTCAGGTTCACATGATAATATTGTTGCTCATCGGGCCAGAGAATGATGGAATCCTCTGTCCCATCTCCCAGATCCTCTTTATTCTGCTTCATTTACCCTCCATGGTGGCACTCATGTATGTCTTTACTTCTATTTTAGTGAATTAAGGCTAGTTGAGTAGTTAGCTTTGAATTAGATTCTTTTACAAGAACTTAGTTTAATCTACTTACTTTTGGAAAAGATTTTTCCCCCACTTAGATTATTGAGAAATCCCATAGGGTCAGTGACACGTATTGTGTATAATGGGTTCATCCATCTAACCTCCTCTGTTTTAATAACGGACTCTCAAAAGATATTGTTGCAAATAATTATTAACGAAATATCTGACTCGATTAAATTTATTCTTCAGTTGAACAGATAAAATACAGAAACTGAAATACAAATGTTTGTGATTGTTGGCTTTTTGGTATAATCTTCAAGATGTAAAGGATGAACACTGCATGCTAGATTTTTATAGATACTTTACATGAGTAGGTTTTTGTACATTGGAGTCTTCTCTTCATCTTTTTTTCTTTGGTATAAGGGATTCCTAGATAGTATGTTGCCTTTTGCACCTTTTTAGTTCGAGGCTGCTTTGTTTATAATATACTGTTTACTTACCTTTTCAAAAGAAAATTTTACTTTTCAGGTAATTCACGCAGAAGCCTCTATTGTATGTTCTTATCTAGTGCTAGGTTTCTTATTATCTTGATGAAGAAACAGGTTGGTCACTTGAGATCTCAGATCTTGAGAATCAGCTGAAAATTGCAAGATCAAGGGGTGTTAACAATAGGATTTTGGTTGTGATCAATCCAGGCAACCCAACTGGGCAGTAGTTTATAAGATTTTGAAAGCACATAGTCATCTCTTTTTATTTTCATTTTTTATGGACAACATGATTTACATCTTTTAATGAGAGCATACAATGATGGAAATATGGTCCTCCCTTCTCTGCAAATATTTAAGAATCTTTACATGTGGCATGATTAGTTCTTTTTGATACGCCTTAGGTTCTTGCTGAGGCCAATCAACAGAAAATTGTGAAATTCTGCAGGAAAGAAGGCCTTGTTATTCTAGCTGATGAAGTGAGTTAATTCCCCTTTGGATGCTTTTTGCTTGATTCTGACAAATTCTCTTGCTTCTTTGGAAATTTAATTATCAGTGATTTTGCAGGGTAACAATCTTTTTCATTTCTGAATGTTCTGTGTTTAACATGCAAGCACTTCTCATATTTTTTGGAACCTATGCAGGTGTATTAGAAAAATGTTTATACACGTGACAAGCCGTTCCACTTATTTAAGAAAATATCCCGTTCTACGGGATTTGGAGAAAAAGGCATCTCTTTAGTTTCTTTTTACTCTGCCTCCAAAGGTAGATACAACTGCATTAATCTCCCCCTCTTCGATTGACTATCTTTCTCGTCTGTTTGTCTGGATGTTATGAAGTTGCGAGGGAAAAGGGGGTAAAGGCGGTGGTGAACCATTTTTACAAATGCCTCTGAACTTTTTATTGTTGTACTAACTTTTTTTATTGGCTTTAGGATACAATGGCGAGTGTGGAAAGCGAGGAGGCTACATGGAGTTCACTCATCATGTCTCCTTCACATGTCGCAGGTTATAGGTCCTCCAAGTTACTAGATTTTTCGAAGGTACATCTGAGTTATCATTTGTGTTAAGCATTTGAGCTGTATTTTTCTATGTACCATGCACTTCAACTCAAAAGTGTCAAAGTTACTGACGAAGTGGATCCAGATATTAGTTAAAATTTTGGCATGATTCATTCTTTTTATAATGAAACATTGAGGCTCTATTATAGTGTGAGTAAACGATGTTTTTCAGTCACAAGAGATGGTTAAGATAGTTTTAGTGTTGGAACATTTCTTTAATTAGAATTTCAGCCTCCAGTTATAATTTTAAATAACAGTAGATCAAGGCTTGGCCTAAATATTATTATGAGTGGAGAATCACCTAGCCTTATCAGCACTTGAGCTTAGCAGTTAGCACTTTGAAATCAAGAAGCTAATTTTTGTATGCTTAAATAGTGAAATCTATTTTCCAGAAAAGTACTTGATAAAATATATTTACGTGACTTCGGTGTTGATTGGTGATACTATTCCAAATGCATGAGGAGGTAATAGAGGAAAAAGTATTCTCAACACTTGTTTTCCTAGGATCCTCATTTGATACTTATTGTTGAGAAAGTGAATTTAATGTACGTGTATTATTCTTGAGTGGGTTTGGTTAAACTGTATAAATTTTCCCCCCTTGTATTACGACTTGATTTCAAAGAGAAGTGCTCCTGGGCTAAGTTGCTGCCGAGCTCTTCAATTTCTATGATTTGCATGGAAGCTTGTATACATAGCCACAAACTTGAATTCACCTCCATGATTTAAGTTTGATTCCTTGAGTTTAAATTGAGACTTCATCTCTAATATCTGAGATTGACTGACTATGAATTTGTAAGTTCAATTTGAGATTGTTATTGAGGTAGGCACTGAAATTCCATCTTTATTATTGTTGTTGTGAATTTACTCTGCCGAAGAACTTTGAGAATAATTCAATGTGAATTTTGATTGAAAATCTGGATCTCTGAATGTTTTTGAGAAGCTGAATCAGTTTTGAACCTATTTTTCTTTGAGTTTGAACTGATATACATCTAGTGCAGCTGTTCTTGAGATTCATTTTCAGGAAATTTTGATTGCATTTCTGGTTTTGAATTTGGTTGTTAGACTGAAGGTCTTTGTTAGTTGCTGATGAAATTGGAGCCATAACCTGTTCTTGAACCTGGATTCATGTGACGTTGGCTTCTTTGCTACTGTTGCTGGAGTTCGTTACTACTTGGAGGCACTGAAGCTGCGCAAAAGAAGTTGTTGGTTTCTTATGTAGTCAAAATTGTTTATTCTGCTTTTCATATTTCAAGTTGCTGATTTTTATTCATAGAGGTACAAGTGTTGTGCAACACAAATGTGAGGTCATATTAGAGAATAACAATTTCTTCAAGAATCTTGTGAAGTTGTAAATGTTCAATAAAACAGACAGGTTCAAGTTTGATAGTTCTTGTGAATTTATTTTTTATGTTATAAATAGCGCTCAATTAAATACGTCGATTAAGGTGGATTTACCAATTTTAGTAGCCATAACAATTGCATGAAAATAAGTCTTTAGTGATTATTGCATTTTTACCGGCAATAATAAAAGCCACAAAATATATTGGATAAAATATTTGTAAACTAGATTTAGGGGCTGTAGTATGCCACTAAAAATAATTAATTTTAGCGGCAATAATATGGCCTTTACCGGCATTTAAAATAAATGCCACTAGTAAATATTTTGCAACAATAACTGTTGCCATTAAAAGGTAAATATATTGCCGCTAAAAACCTTTTTTTGTGTAGTGTATGATCTGTACTCTCGTTTTCGTGGATATAAAAATGATTAGTAGGATTTGAGGGCTGAAACTTTGCCTGCAGTATTTTATTATAGTAGACGCAGTAGAAAATTAAAAATCAAGATTTAAGTCGGTTGCTTGTTTCTCGAATCATATTTTCAGTAAAGAACGTCTATGAGAAGACTTCAAGAAAGCCTTAATTGTAGTAATGTCATCTTTGTTTAAATAAGTAGATCTAGTAGTCCGAGCTCTTGTTTGGATCCCCATCTCATCTATAATGCACAATATGTTCGACGACAAGCAATATGTCCTCCCTTATGTTCGAACTAAGGCTAATTTTTGGGAGTTTCACAACACTGGAAATTATAGATTTAAAAAGGAGCCGGACATCTAAGCTTTCTTAAATATTCTTTATGCTAATGTTGTAAGATTTTGTGCATTTCTAATGTTGGTTAGTTAGAAATTTTGATTTTTTTATTTCGTGATTCCTTATTTCGCTTTTAACTGTCGGTCGGGAGGTTGAACACACCTTCTCATCCACCTATTCATTAGAATAAAATAAATACATATTCGAATTCAGAGGGCATTTTATTTCTCTTAAATAGTCGTAAATTCGTCAGTAATGCGAATTTGGCAGCATGCTACATTTGTTAAGGCATATATATATATTTTTGAAACTTTGGGACTGAACAAATTAATGGCATTTTGATTTCCTATTTTGTTGTTTCATTTTTATTTTCATTTTTCATTCTTCTTGTTTCTTTCTTTCTCGAATTTTCTGGCATGCAAGTAAGAATAGATTGGCGCAAATATATCAATTCCTCGTCTTTTGTATCTCCTTCTTTATTTTAGGTTAGGTTACAGAATTATGAGTTAATGAAAGTTTGGGATTTAAATAAAATAAGGCAAAGCCAATTACCTATGCAAGGTTTGTTCTGATATATGCAAACAAAATTTTGTGTCTGGCTGTTTAATTCATGAAGTATGTGACTATTGAAGGAACGTTCCTTTCCTCTGAACAAACTTGTAAAAAGCGGGCCTAAATTACATCGTTTTAAGCTATGAATGGTAAATTTTAAGAGGGGAAAGTATATTCTAGGCTATTCTCATTCATGCATGCAAGTTTAGGGGCTTTGAAGAGGTGATCAAGTCTAGTCCTCCAAATTCTTCATCAATTATTTATTGGGAAATCAAGGGAGTTGTAGAATCAGTCCTTCTCAGGTATGTAGGATTATGAATGGGTGAATTTGTTCACACCCATGCCCAATCTCTCCTTAATTCATTAAATTATATTGATAATTCTATGGGGTTTTATCCTAATTCTTATGAAACCTTTATGATCTATCTATGGTTAATCTCCTTCATATATTAGTTCATATTCTATGAATCATGGGTAGATTTTACAACTATTTCAATTATAAACTTATGGATTTAAATTTCTATAAAACTATGCCCAATCGTGTATGTTCCATGATAAATCAAGTTATGATTATACTTTGATTTTGATGGTCATTAACCCATTATGATTTATGACTTATGATATGATTCCTCTCAAATGCTCATCATGAATTTATGAATATCAAGTATATACATGTTTTACAAGTATGCATGAATTCATGATTTATCGATTTATGACTTTGGCCAACTCATGGGCCCTTGTTCATGGCTAAACATGTATTTTAAATGGGGACCAATAATGATGTTACTAATTTAACCATGAATTTCATAAATGATGTTACAATTACTATACGAGCCTAATGTGTATGTTTTTGGGAGCAGTGTATGGCACCAAGTAGCCCGGCGTTCAAAGGACTATGCCGGTGTATCAAAACCACATGTCACCGTAGGTTTATTTATATATATAATCCAATACTAATAAATCCCCTTTTCATGATATCACATACTGCACGTCTCTTGCCTGGCAAGCCGGGACGACTCTGCCCACTTGAGTGAGATAGTTGGGGCATCATGTAAGGCTCTACCATAATGGTGTCGGTTATGATGAGTCCTCCCACTGTTCCTCATGATTTATGTATGATTACGATTATATACTTTGGCTCAACTCATGTTTAATAAAGCTTATCTCTCATAAGTACGATTATAAATGATTTATGAATATTTTGAAAACCTTGAGCCTTATGTTGCATTGTGATATTTATGTTATGATCATTTTTTCCTACTCTTATGAACTTTTATGTATTTTAAATGTGTACTTTACTTACCTTGCATACTCGGTACATTCCACATACTAACTGCATACTCTATGTTGTATCGTCTCATGATACAAGTCTGAGGGGTATTTCTCCGTAGCATCCTTAGCCCCTACTTCCCCACTCATACCTGTCCAGCTAGCATAGGTGACTCCTCATCCTCCGAGGACATTCAGTATTCGTGGTTGTTATGTTTTTCTTTAGTTTCATACTTGTCGGGTTAGTTGGGGTTGTTGTCCTATCAACCCATCAGATATGTTAGAGACTTTCAGACTGTACATAGTAATTAGCTTGTCATGTATGATGTGAATTTCGGTTCTCATTTTATGTTATGTTTAGAATTCCTCTATAATTATTATGTTAAAAATCTTTCGTTTTATTGATTGAGTTAGATGTATGTTCATGTCATGGGTCAACTTGGAGTCTCTCGGGCTCCTTGTCCCGTGTCTCGATCCGGGCCTATGTTCGGGTCGTGACAAACTTGGTATCAGAGCAATAGGTTTTGAAGTGTCCTAGGGTGTCTGAAAGCCGCATTAAGTAGAGTCATTTTCATGGGCGTGAAACGCACCACTTATAATGAAGAGGCTACGAGATGTTTAGGAAATGTTCCCATCTTTCATGAATCTATCTCGTGCCATGAGTTCGACTCTCTCCATTCCTCCAACTCGTGCTACACGCGTGTGCAGAAACATGTCTTTTCAAGACAACAACGGGAGTCAGCTAGCCCCAATAACTCCAATGGGTCCCATGCAAGTTACGAATGTAGAACTCGGGGCCGCCCTCAGAGTGTTGATACAGGCCATGATCACCCAGCCTAACCAACATACCATCACATCAATGAACCCTACTGGAGAAGCGGCAGCTACAAGGGATCAAGAACTCACGAAGAGAAGCCCGTCTAAGTTTGGAGATTTGAATATGGATGGAGAGCGTAAGGGGAAAGAAAGGAGGAACAAGAGGCCCAGGACCAAAAACCTTAAGAGTTCTAGCAAGGGTCAAGTAGTGGGAGCCGCTCTCAACCCCGTCATAGGTCTCTAGCTCAAGTTTGGGGACACAAGCCCAGGGTGAGGGAGATTACTTATCCAGTTTGCGGGTGCTGCAGGAAGAACCACCTAGGAAACTGCTTGGCAGGTTCAGATGTTTGCTTTTATTATGGTCAGGCCGGTCATAAACACAGAGATTGCCCTATAGCCAAGAGAGACGGCCAGAGATGCCTTGCCCCGGCCACCCCTTCAACAGCCCCGTCCAGTTAGCCAGCTTGCCAAAAGTGTGTTAGACACCACCCGGGAAGGTGTTTGATTGGCAAGGATTCTTGTTTTGGGTGCAGTAAGCCTGGACACAGACTCAGGGATTGCTCTTCCGTTAGACCGGGTGACGGTGGAACCCGTGCCCCAGCTATCAGGTTTGCAGCCCGCCCATCTCAGCAACACGAGTTACCAAGATCAAGTGGCAGTTAGCCTCAGATGTAGTCTCAGGTATGTTACAAGTCTTTCTATCGAACCTACCATGATTGCTAGTTCCAAGAACTACTGTATAAGGTACAAGATCCCTTTGTGCATTTTAATATGAGATTTATTTTGTTGAAGGTAGGGAAATGGTAAGTGAAGGACCAAGTCGGGTCTTGAGTGTTCCAGTAAGGAAGTTCTATAAATAGTATCTGGGGGTAGTCCATCCATTCCTCTTTAGATGTTTCCCTTATGTTTCACTCGATGCTACACTCAACTCATGCTTATGTTCAGAACCCTAAGATGATAAGTAATCCCGTCAGTCAGTGATCCCAATATTACCCATTTAGCTTCATGTCATGACCCTCGTTACGTATGTGAACTCACGTCTCTTAGCACGCTCAGCTCTATGAACACAACCCCTAAGATTTGCCCTATCGGCTCATAAGATCGTGCTATATTAGGTATATGCCCAACTTAGATTTCTTAAATGATTCATGCTCATGATTCCCTTACTCTAAACCCTATGGATGTTCCCCATGATGGAGATGATGGTTAAAATGGGTATGTTCAAGGTAACTCCCTGTCCCTGCCATAAGTTTCTGGTATGTAGAAGTTCAAGAAGCACGATTAGTAGCCAAGCCTGGGAGTGTAACAACCCACGTGGTTATTTTGTGATTGTAGATCCCTTTTCCTAGGTCAAACCTTTCCATATCCTTATTTTTTATTCATGACTTGCAGAGGTGGATGACACCATTTCCGAGATAATATAATGAAGATCAGGTGAGATTTTCGATTTTGGAGCGTTTGAGGGTTCAGAGGTTTGACCAAAGTCAACATTTCAAGTTAACGAGCTCAAATTTGGGTTCTGAAAGCTCTGTTGGTTCCAGATGGTGATTTATGGCTTAGTTGGGTAGTTTGCATGGATCCCGAGGTGATTCGGGATTGATTTGGACCTTGGTTGAAATTATGAGCTTTGAGGAGGCTAAGTTTGACCACGGTCAATTTCCAAACAAAACAACCTATTATTAGTAATTTGATGATTCCAACCAGTCTGGAATGGGTTTTATGATTGAATTGCGTATTTGGGTTGTGACTGGGGGATTTCGAATGAGTTTCGGGTGGATTTGAATGTTCTGCGTATTTGGCATGATCTCAAGCATAAAAGGTGAAAACTCAAAGGTTCGGGACTTCAAAATTCTTAGCATGAATTGTAGGAGTTCATCCTGTTGCCTTGACGGATGGTGGTGTCATTATTCAGAACGGGTCAGATCATCCTTGGTGACTGATGTAAAAGCTAGAAAAGACGAGGAACCTATTTTGGTAAAACTTAAGGAAGACGTTCAGAATCATAAGGTAGAGGTCTTCTCCAAAGGGGGAGATAGAGTGCTTCGATATCAGGGTCACTTGTGTGTTTCAGATGTTGATGATTTGAGAAATCAGATGTTGCATAAGGCTCACGGTTCTAGTGACTCCACACATCTAGGTACCACCAAGATGTACCGTGACCTACTAGAAGTCTATTGGTGGAATGACAGGAAGAAGGACATCGCAGAATTTGTAGCTTAAGTGTCCGAATTGTCAGCAAGAGAAGGTTGAGCATCAGAGACCTGGAGGTGTGCTTCAGGACATCAGTATCCCTACTTGGAAATAGGAGGAGATTACTATGGACTTCATCACAGGGTTGACTCGCACTTGTCGACAGTATGACTCCATTTGGGTGGTCATGGATAGGTTCACCAAAGCCGCTCATTTTCTATCAGTCAAAACCACTGATTCAGCGGAGGATTATGCCAAACTATACATCCGAGAGTTAGTTCGATTGCATGGAGTGCCCTTGTCCATCATACCTTACAGAGGTACTCAGTTTACCTCTCAGTTTTGGAGATCGTTTCAAAAGGGACTTGGTACTCAGGTCAAGCTCAGTACAATATTTCACCCACAAATGAATGGTCAAGCGGAGCGGACAATTTAGAGTCTCGAGGACATGTTGAGGGCATGTGTGATTGACTTCAGGGGTAGTTGGGATGACCATTTTCCTCTCATTGAGTTCACATACAATAACAGCTATCCTTCCAGCATTCAGATGGCTCCATTTGAGGCTCTCTATGGGCGGAGATGTAGATCATCTATTGGTTGGTTTGAAGTCAGTGGAGCTGCGATAATAGGTCCAGATTCAGTTAATGAGGCCATGGAGAAAGTTCAGCTCATATGGGACAGGTTAAAAATAGCTTAAAGTCATCAAAAGTCCTATTCGGATGTGAGGAGGAGAGAACTTGAGTTCAAAGTCGATGATTGGGTGTTTCTAAAGGTGTCTCCCTTGAACGGAGTGATGAGGTTCGAAAAGAAAGGAAAACTCAGTCCCCGTTATGTTGGCCCATACCGGATTGTGCATCGGTTGGCAAGGTATCATATGAGTTAGAGTTGCCCTCAGAATTAGCTTCAGTCCATCCAGTTTTCGATGTATCGCTCTTAAAGAAGTGTTTGGGTGATCTAGCTCTAGTTATTCCGGTGGACAGTGTCGGTGTGAAAGACAACTTTAGTTATGAAGAGGTTCCGGTGGAAAATATTGGATCGTCAGGTTCGAAGGTTAAGGAACAAAGAAGTAGCTTCAGTTAAAGTTTCATGGAGGAATCAACATGTTGAGGGAGCTACGTGGGGAGCCGAGGTAGATATGATGGCTAAATACCTGCATTTATTCTCTTCCGGCTCAGTTTCATCTTAAGGTGTCAGTTTCCTCCTTGACACTCGATTCAGTTTCGTGTTCAGCTCATGTACCTTAGTTTCTTTCATGTAAATGGATATATGTGTGGTTCGGGAATTTAGTTCAGCCATGTAGTTCAGTTCGGAGGTAGTCATTCCGTTAGTTTTCAGCATGTATGATCAGTATTTGAGTATGATGATTGCATTTCTCTACTTTCTATATGATTTTCAATATTCAAGGACGAATATTCCCAAGGGGGAGATATTGTTATACCTCTAAAGCCCTAAGATCAAACTCGGAAGTTAAAACGGAGAAAACAATAAGATTTTCTGCACCAGGTCACAGAATGAGTCGTCTTGTGACTTGTCAGGATGACCACGAGTCGTTAAGTGACTCATGGTGAGGAGTATGACTTAAGTTGGAAAATTATATTTTTTGGTCACCACGGACATAACCACGAGTCGTGGTCAACCCCATGGCTCGTTGAGTCAGTCGTGGTCAGGGATGAGGCGCAAGTAGGAGGAATTGGGCAGTGCACCTAAAGGGCGGTCACCTTGACTCGTTGGGTGCACCACAAGTCGTGGTGTGCCCATGGTGAGCCCCAGGTGAATATTGGTTATGAAGGCAACGGAAGGTGACCACGAGTTGTGGTCACTAGTGATGAACTGTTACGTCCCTCGTGGGGACCATTGAGGAAAATTGGCAGTGCACTTGACTATAGGAGATCATGACTCGTGCCCAGTGATAACAATTCGTCTAGTCCCTCATTGGGACTGGCAGTCAGTTTTTCTCTGCGAATTTAGTAAGGAATTTTCCATAATTTCTATGATCCTAAGGCCTAAACTACATCGCTTTAAGCTATGAATGGTGAGTTTTAAGAGGGGTAAGTTCATTCTAGGCTATTCTCATTCACGCATTCAAGTTTAGGGGCTTTGAAGAGGTGATCAAGTCTAGTCCTCCAAGTTCTTCATTAATTCTTCATTGGGTAATCCAGGGAGTTGTAGAATCAGTCATTCTCAGGTATGTAGGGTTATGAATGGGTGAATTTATTCACGCCCATGCCCAATCTCTCCCTAATTCATGAAATTTTATTAATAATTCTATGGGGTTTTATCCAAATTCTTATGAAATCCTTATGATCTATTTATGGGTTAATCTCCTTCATGTATCAATTCATATTCTATGAATCATGGGTAGATTTTACAACTATTTCAATTATAAACTTATGGCTTTAAATTTCTATAAAACTATGCCCAGTTATGTATGTTCCATGATAAATCAAGTTATGATTCTACTTTGATTTTGATATTCATTAACCCATTATGATTTATGACTTATGATATGGTTCCTCTCAAATGCTCATCGTGAATTTATGAACCACCATTTCTTAGATTCATGGACCCAATTCAATTCAGTGGGATCCTTCATTCACATTTTTTTCCACCAAGAACGTTTTCTAAAACTCTTTGACCCCCGAATTTGGAGTATCCTACTTTCACGCAATTCACAGGGTTCAACAAGCAATCGATATTTCACGATCAAGGGTGTAATACTCTCTGTAGCAGCGGTCCTTATATATCATATAACAACAGAAATATGTTCGAAAGAAAAAATCTCTATTTGATAGTAGCGGATCAGGGGCCCAGCTAACGCGTGAAACACTCCGCCTGGGGAGTACGGTCGCAAGACCGAAACAAGTATATACATGTTTTACAAGTATGCATGAATTTCATGATTTATCGATTTTGGCCTACTCATGGGCCCTTGTTCATGGATAAACATGTATTTTAAATGGGTACCAATAATGATGTTATTTATTTATCCATGAATTTCATAAATGATGTTACGGTTACTATACGAGCCTAATGTGTATGTATTTGGGAGTAGTGTCTAGCACCAAGTAGCTCAGCGTTCAAAGGACTACGCCGGTGTCTCAGAACTACGTGCTACCATAGGTTTATTTATATAT
>JACEIK010007301.1:38612-77484 GCA_018107945.1 Datura stramonium
TGGTACTGCAAACACAAAAACTGATGAATTCTGGATTTCTTTTAACAGCACCACCTAAGTCAGAAAACACTCTAATTAACCGAGAATGACTCAGCATGTATTTTACACCCCACAAATTTTTTTGCTGATTAAATGATATAAGTATTCTTATGATTGGACGACTAAAGTATATGCATGTAATACCCCAAAAGTTCCTAAAACTAGATGAGAGGATTGGAAATGAGTTCAACAGAAAATATGCATTCTTGCCTCAGTACGACTCAACCTACGAATTGTAGGTTGATAGTATGAGTCGTAGGAAGACCCGTGAATTAAGTTAGAGATTTTTGTTTCCCAGAACACGAGCCCCCACTACGAGCCATATTATGTGGGTACGACTCTTGATCAGGAGTCGTAGCAAGTCTTCGGTGCTATCCAGTGATTGGCGGTATGAGTGATGGTACGACTCATAGAACTGTGTTATAGATCGTAGAAAGATTCATGGAAATATTCAAAGAGTTGGAGGTTTTGGACCTGGTCAGTACGAGAGGATACCACGAGTCCTAGGAGGATTGTACGACTCGTGGTACAATTGGTGACAGTTGACAGATCAGTTTTTCCTGCGAATTTATTAAGGATATTTCCGTAAATTCTAAGCTTCTAACCCCTAAACTACGTCATTTTAAGCCCTGAAAGGAGTGTATTAAGGGAATTTAACCTATTCTAATTCATTCAACTCCCATGCATGCAAGTTTAGAAGGTTCCATTGATGATCAAGCTTAGCAATCCTTCAATTCTCCAAAATCTCTTGGACTTTCCAAGTCAAGCTAAGAGTCAGATTATCCAGGTATGTAGGGCCATGATTGGGAGTTTTTTCACTTCCATGCTCAAATTTCTCCTCAAATTCATGAATTCAAGTGTAGATTCAAGTGTATGATCCTATAGAGTTTTATCTTAACTTTCATGAAATTCTAAATGATTTATTTATGGGTCAATTTCCTTTATATTTCAAAGTATATTTTAAGATATATGGGTAGATTGTATATTTATTTTTGATTATTAATTTATGATTTCAAATTTTAGACAATTATTCCCAATTATGCAAGCTTCATGAAAAGTCAAGTTTATGATTCTATTATGATGTTGATTCTCATAAGCCCTAATTTATGATTTATGGTTTATGATATGATTTCCTACAAGTACTCTTCATGAATTTATGAATCTCAAGTATGATGATTTCTCAAGCATGTGTGTTCTTCATGATTTATGAGTTTATAATTTTGGCAGACTCATGGGCCCTTCTTTCATGGCTAATCATGTATTTCAAGTATGATCAAGTATGTTATGATTTAGATAGCCATGAATTTCATGTATGATTTCACGATTATTGTATGAGTCTTCATGTGCATGTTTTTGGGAGCAATGTCTAGCACCAAGTAGGCCTGGCGTTTAGGTAAACTCCGTGGTCTCAGAACTATGCGCTAACGTAGGTTTATATTCATGGATTCTAGGTGGGCCCATGAACTCTAGGTGGGTCCCATTAGTGATATCACGCTATGTACGTCCCTTGCCTGGCAAGCCTAGGACGACTCTGCCCACTAGAGCGATATAGTTGGGGCATCATGTAAGCTCTATCATGATGGTGTCGATTAAGATGAGTCCTCCCATTGTTCCTTATGTTTTATGCATGATCATGATCATGATTACGATACTTTATCTCAAGTTATGTTTTTATAAGGTTTCTCTTATGATTACGGTTATGACTAGTTTATGAATGGTTTTGGAAACCTTGAGCCTTCATGTTTAAGCTATGATTATTACTTCATGTTTTGAACTGTACTACTCTTATGAACTCTTATGTATTTTACTAATCCGTTTTATTTCCCTTGCATACTCAGTACATTCAAAGTACTGACCACATACTCTATGCTGTATCATTTCATGATACAGGTCCAAGATATCAGACTTAGCCGCGCCATTAGTTCTGCTTCCTGCTAGCCCGTGTTGGTGAGTCCTCATCTTCCGAGGACACTCAGTTTAGTTTCTTATTTTAGTTACAGACTTTTGTTGAGCTAGTTGGGGATGTTGTCCCATCAGCTCATCAGTTATGTTAGAGGCTTTTCAGATAATATTTAGAAACTCAGCTTGTCAGTGTTGACTCAGTTTATGATTATTACGTGTGTAGACTTTCGATTATTCATGTTTAATTTATCAGTTTCTTCTAATTTATGTTTTTAGCTGCTATGTTCATGCCATGGATCGATTTGGAGCCATTCGTGGTTCTAGATCCTGTATCTCTATTCGGGTCTCAGCTCGGGTCGTGACAAACTTGGTATCAGAGCAAAGGTTCAGTATGTCCTAGGGTTTTTGAAAACCGCATTAAGTAGAGTTTTTTCCATGGGTGTGAAGCGTGCCACACTTATGGTGGAGAGGCTACAAGATTTTTTAGAAAATTTCTATTCTTTCATGATCTATATTATGCGATGAAGTATCTCTCTATCCTTCTAACTCGTGCTATACGCATTTGCAGAATCATGCCTCCACGCTGTATGAATGAAAGAAGGAACGGGGACAGAAATAGCCATGAGAATGGCAACGGGGATGAGCATCAACAAGCCCCGCCAGTACCAGCAGGTCCTTTGCCCGAACAAGTCCCTCATGTCGAGTTTAAGGCAGCTTTTCAGTTGTTGGCTCAGGCCCTGACTGCTTAGGTCAATCAGCAGGCAGTGGCTCATGTTCCCCAGAATGGGAACGTAACGAAGACTCGAGTTAGGGATTTCGTCAGAATAATCCCCCTAAATTTCTTGGGTCGAGAGTGGATGAGGACCCACATAAGTTTCTAGAAGAGATTCAGAAGATCACCCAGATTATGGTGGTGACGGGAGAAGAGAGCGCAAACTTAGCCTCTTATCAACTAAAGGGGGTTTCTTATATTTGGTACCGTCAGTGGAGGAACGGTAGAGCAGTAGGCATAGTTCCCGTGAGCTGGGAGGAGTTCATGACTGCCTTCTTAGACAGATTCTGCCCCAGGGAGTTGAGGGAGGCAAAGGTGGCGGAGTTCGTCAATTTGAGGCAAAATGATACGACTATCCAAGAGTATGCCTTGGAGTTCACCTAACTGTCCAAATATGCACCTGAGATGGTGGTAGATTAGAGAGCTTGCATGAAAAGGTTTGTGTATGGGGTGTTAGATGCATTTGTCAAGGAATGTAGGACATCAGTGTTGAACAGTGATCTTGATTTCTACCGATTGGTGATATATGCCCAACAGATTGAGGCATATCAAATGAGGGAGAAGGAGAGGGAGTCCAAGAGGGCTAGGATAGGCAGCTTTAGATTCTCCCAGCATAGGTAGAATGGCAGACATCATCAGTAGTCCTACCAGAGGCCATCGGTGCTGACGCTGTCATCAGCTAGTGTCCCATCCAGACTTCGAGGTGATCAGAGGAGCAGGGTATCAGGTTCGAGGGGAAAGAGGGACACACCGGTAGAGCACACCTTGACAGTCTATAGAAAATGTGGTAAGAACCACATAGGAGAGTGCTTAGTCGGATCAAATGTTTTCTTCGAGTGTACGAAACCCGAGCACATGCACAGAGATTGTCCTTTAGTTACACAGGGCGATAGCTGAGGCCGTGCCCAAACTACTAGTTTAGCAGTAGCTCCAGAAGCACATCCTTCTCATTAGGGTGCATCCACTAGTGCAAGTGGTGGAAAACGTCAAAACGATTTTATGCCCTCTCATCACGTTAGGAGCATGAGGTCTCTCCAGAAGTAGTCACTGGTATGTTACGATTTTATTTCATCTTGATGTGTATGCATTGTTAGATCCAGGGGATACTTTATCTTTTCTGACTACTTATGTTGCTATTTGTTTCGGAGTTAATCCCAAAATTTTATAAGATCCCTTCTCAGTCTACTCCAGTCGGTGACTCAGTTATAACTCGACGGGTATATAGAAATTACCCTGTCACAGTCCTCTAGAAAGTCACCTCAATCGATCTAGTAGAGTTAGACATGACTGATTTCGATGTTATTTTTGGTATGGATTGGTTGCGTGCATGTTATGCTTTAGTGAATTGTAGAACTCGAATGGTAGAGTTCCGATTTTCGAGTGAACCAGTCCTAGAATGGAAGGGTAGTTTAGCCTTCCTATAGGTCGCGTTGTTTCCTACCTTAAGGCCAAAAAGATGATTTTCAAGGGTTTTGTTTACCATTTAGTACGGATTAAGGATGCTACATTTGAGACCCCGACTCTTCAGTCTGTCCCAGTTGTATATGAGTATCCAGAGGTTTTCCCAGATGATCTACCAGGAGTCCCTCCCAAGCGGGAGATTGACTTTGGTATTGATCTTCTTCCCAATACACAACCTATATCTATTCCTCCATATAGAATGGCTCCAGCCGGTGCTGAAGGAGTTGAAGGAGCAGTTAAAGGATCTTTTAGATAAAGGATTCATTAGACCTAGAAAGTCCCCGTGGGGTGTACCAGTTCTTTTTGTTTGAAAGCAGGATGGTTCTCTTTGCATGTGAATTGACTATCGACAGTTGAACGAGGTCACTATTAAGAAAAAGTATCCCCTCCCCAGAATTGATGACTTGTTTGACCAACTTTAGGGTGCTAAGTGCATCTCAAATATATACCTTCAGATCCAGGTATCATCAGCTCCGAGTTAGGGAGAGTGACATCCCGAAGACAGCTTTCAGTATTTGGTATGGTCACTATGAATTTGTAGTTATGTCTTTTGGACTAACGAATGCTCCTGCATCTTTTATGGATTTGATGAACAGGGTGTTCAATCCATATTTAGATATGTTCGTGATTGTCTTCATAGACGACATCCTCATATACTCTCGGAGCGAGGAAGAGTATGCCACTCATTTGATGATTGTGCTACAGACCCTTAAGGATCGCCAACTGTTTGCTAAATTCAGCAAGTGTGAGTTTTGGTTGGACTCAGTAGCATTTTTGGTCCACGTTATGTCAAGTGAGGGTGTGCAAGTGGACTCTCAAAAGATAGAAGTTGTAAAGAATTGGCCTAGACTATTTAGTCCTTCGGATATCAGGAGTTTCTTGGGTTTAACTGGCTATTACAGGAGGTTCGTTGAAGGATTTTCATCCATTGCGGCACGTTGACTAAGATGACACAAAAGAAAGTCAAGTTTCAATGGTCGAATGCCTGTGAGAAGAGTTTTCAGGAGTTAAAGACTCGACTCATTTCAGCCCCAATATTGACCCTACCTAAGGTTACAGATGGATTCGTTGTGTATTGTGATACCTCTAGGGTTGGTCTTGGGTGTGTGTTGATGTAGCATGGTAAGGTCATTGCATATGCTTCTATACAGCTTAAGACTCATGAGAAGAACTGCCCGATGCATGACCTGGAATTGGCAGCGGTGGTATTCGCATTGAAGATTTGGAGACACTATTTGTACGGGGTCCATGTGGATGTGTTTATGGACCACAAGAGCCTAGTTTTCCCTTATCCGAACGGGTCTTGCAAGAAAATAGGATTTCATATTGAGCTTAGTATGTGCTCACCTACAAGGATTTGAATTTGCAACAAAGAAGATGGTTAGAGTTGCTCAAAGAGTATGACATGAGTGTCCTTTATCATCCAGGCAAGGCCAATGTAGTGGAGGATTCCCTCAGTAGGCTGTCCATGGAGAGTGTTTCTCATGTGGAAGATAGAAAGAAGGAGTTGATGAAGGATGTGCATCATCTTGCACGACTAGGAGTTCACCTTGTTGATTCGACAGATGGTGGTGTCATTGTTTAGAATGGTTCAGAATCTTCTTTGGTGATTGAGGTTAAGGTTAGGCAAGATTAGGATCCTATTTTGGGAAAGTTGAACGAAGCAGTTCAGAATCATAAGGTAGAGGTCTTCTCCCAAAGGGGAGATGGTGTACTTCAATATTAGTGTTGTTTATATTTTTCAGATGTCGATGACTTGAGAGAGCGGATGTTGCATGAGGCTCATGGTTTGCGGTATTCTATCCACCCTGGTGCCACTGAGATGTACCGTGACCTACGGGAATTCTGTTGGTGGAATGGCATGAAGAAGGACATAGCAGAGTTTGTGGCTAAGTGTCCAAATTGTCAACAAGTGAAGGTGGAGCGTCAAAGACCAGGAGGTGTGCTACAAGGCATCAATATCACACCTGAAAGTGGGAAGACATCAATATAGATTTCATCACAGGGTTAACTCGCACACATCGACAGTATTACTCTATTTGGGTGATTGTAGACAAGTTGACTAAAGCAGCCCATTTTCTACCAGTTAAGACTACTGACTCAGCGGAGGATTATGCTAAATTGTACATTCCGGAGTTAGTTCGGTTGCATGGATTTTCCTTTTCCATCATTTCAGACAGAGGTACTCAGTTCTCCTTGCTAGTTTGGAGATCGTTTTAGAAGGGACTTGGTACTCAGGTCAAGGTTAGCACAACTTTTCGCCCACAGATGTGGACCATTCAGAATCTCGAGGATATGTTGAGAGCATGTTTAATTAACTTCAAAGGTAGTTGGGATGATGATTTACCTCTTATCGAGTTTACTTACAATAACAACTACCACTCCAGTATTTAGATGGCTCCATTTGAGGCTCATTATGGGAGAATATATAGATCACCTATTGGTTTGTTTGAGGTAGGTGAGGCTACATTGATAAGGCCAGATTCAGTTCATGAGGCTATGGAGAAAGTTCATCTTATACAGGAAAGGCTGAAAATAACTCAGAGTTGTCGAAAGTCCTATGTTGATGTGAGTAGGAGAGTATTGGAGTTTGAAGTTGATGATTGGGTGTTTTTGAAGGCATCTCCCATGAAGGGAGTGATGAGGTTCGAAAAGAATGGAAAGCTTAGTCCCAAATATGTTGGTCCCTAGAGGATTGTGATACATGTTGGCAAGGTGGCCTATGAGTTAGAGTTACCAGTGGAATTGGCTTCAGTACATCCAGTTTTTCATGTATAATTGTTAAAGAAGTGCGTTGGTGATCCGACTTTGGTTGTCCCGGTGGAGAGCATAGGTGTGAAGGATAACCTTATCTATGAGGAGGTACCAGTTGAGATCCTTTATTGTCAGGTTTAGAAGCTGAGGAACAAAGAAGTAGATTCGATGAAAGTCACGTAGAGGAATCAACTTGTTGAAGGAGCTACTTGGAAAGCCAAAGCAGATATGATGGCCAGATACCCGCATTTATTCCCTTCCGACTCAGTTTCAGCATGAGGTATCAGTTTCCTCCTTAATACTCCATTCAGTTTCATGTTTAGTTCATGTATCTCATTTTCTTTTATGTCAATACATGTATGTGTGATTCATAAATTCAGTTCAGTCATGTATATCAGTCCGGAGTCAGTCACTCCATCAGTTTTCAGCTTTAGATGTTTAGTATTTGAGAATTCAATCTCCTTCCCCAGTTTTTCAGTATGTTCATTCTATATTCAAGGACTAATGTTCCTAAGAGGGAGATATTGTAATACCCCAAAGGTTCCTAAGACTGGATGAGAGGATTGGAAATGAGTTCAGCAGAAAATTTGCATTCTTGCCTTAGTACGACTCAATATACGGGTCGTAGGTTGATAGTACGGGTTGTAGCAAGACCTGTGGATCAAGAGTCGTCGCAAATCTTCGGGTCTATTTAGTGATTGGTGGTATGAGTGATGGTATGACTCGTAGAACTGTGTTATGGATCATAGTTAGATTCATGGAAATATTCAGAGGGTTGGAGGTTTTGGACCTGGTCAGTACGGAAGGATACCGCGAGTAGTAGGAGGATTGTACAACTCGTGGTACAATTCGTGACAACTGATAGATCAATTTTTCCAATGAATTTATTAAGGGTATTTTCATAAATTCTAAGCTTCTATGCCCTAAACTACGCCATTTTAAGCCATGAAAGGAGTGTATTAAGGGAGTTTAACCTATTCTAATTCATTCAATTCCCATGCATGCAAGTTTAGAGGGTTTCATTAAAGATCAAGCTTAGCAATCCTCCAATTCTCCTCTAAATCTCTTGGGCTTTCCAAGTCAAGCTAAGAATCAGATTACCCAGGTATGTAGGGCCATTAATGGGAGTTTTCTTTCACTCTCATGCCCAAATTTCTCCTTAAGTTCATGAATTCAATTTTTGATTCAAGTGTATGATCCTATGGGGTTTTATCCCAACTTTCATGAAATTCTAGATGATTTATTTATGGGTCAATTCCCTTCATGTTTTGAAGTATATTTTAAGATCTATGGGTAGATTGTATATTTATTTCTGATTTCAAATTTTAGACAATTATGCCTAATTATGCAAGCTTTATGAAAAGTCAAACTTATGATTCTATTATGATGTTGATTCTCATAAGCCCTAATTTATGATTTATGATTTATGATATGATTTCGTACAAGTACTCTCCATGAATTTATGAATCTCAAGTATGATGATTTCTCAAGCATGTATGTTCTTCATGATTTATGAGTTTATGATTTTGGCCAACTCACGAGCCTTCTTTCATGGCTAATCATGTATTTCAAGTATGATCAAGTATGTTATGATTTAGCTAGCCATGAATTTCATGTATTATTTCATGATTTTTATATGAGATTTCATTTGCATGTTTTTGGGAGCAGTGTCTAGCATCGAGTAGGCCTGACGTTCAGGTAAACTCCGTGGTCTCAGAACTACCCACCAACATAGGCTTTTATTCATGGACTCTAGGTAGGTCCCATTAGTGATATCACACTATGTATGTTCCTTGACTGGCAAGCCTGGGACAGCTTTTCCCACTAGAGCGATATAGTTGGGGTATCATGTAAGCTCTATCATGATGGTATCGGTTAAGACAAGTCCTCCCATTGTTCCTTATGTTTTATACATGATTATGATTATGATACTTTTACTCAAGTTATGTTTTTATAAGGTTTCTCTTATGATTACGATTATGACTAGTTTATGAATGGTTTTGAAAACCCGAGCCCTCATGTTTAAGCTATGATTATTACTTCATGTTTTCAACTATCCTAATCTTGTGAACTCTTATATATTTTATTAGTCTGTTTTATTTACCTTGCATACTCAGTACATTTAAAGTACTAACAACATACTCTATGTTGTATCATTTCATGATACAGGTCCGAGAGATCAAACTCAGCCGCGCCATTAGTCCTACTCCCGTATTAGTTTTGCTAGCCCGTGTTGGTGAGTCCTTATCTTCCGAGGACACTCAGTTTAGTTTGTTATTTTGTTATTTCAGTTATGGATTTTTATCTAGCTCGTTGAGGATGTTGTCCCATCAGCTCATCAGTTATGTTAGATGCTTTTCAGACAATGTGTAGAAACTCAGCATGTTAGTGTTGACTCAGTTTATGATTCTTACATGTGTAGACTTTCGCTTATTCATATTTAGTTTATCAGTTTTCGCTAATTTATGTTCTTTAGCCACTATGTTCATGCCATGGGTTGATTTGGAGCCATTCGTGGTTCTAGGTCCCGCGTCTCGGTTCGGGGTCTCTGCTTAGGTGGTGACAATGCTTGCACGTGTTAAGGGATTTAATTTTATGCGGAGTGTATAGTGTGAATGTGTCGGGGGATTGGAGACATAAACGAGTTGACGAATGAGACGACGGAATGAGAGGGAAGCAGTACACAATGGACCAATGAGGCGTGCGATGCAGATTCGATGCCACCGCCTCTCACTTATATGTCCCGCGTCTCGGTTCGGGGTCTCGCTAGGTGGTGACAATGCTTGCACGTGTTAAGGGATTGCTCTATGGAGTGTATAGTGAATGTGTCGGGGATTGGAGACATAAACGAGTTGACGAATGAGACGACGGAATGAGAGGGAAGCAGTACACAATGGACCAATGAGGCGTGCGATGACGATGCCACCGCTTCACTTATCATATATATATATATTACATACACACACACACACACACATATATGTTTCCCTTGTGTGTGGAATCATTCCAAATATTTCCCTAAGGAAGCAAACGTATTAAGATAAGTTTTCCTCTAGGTTTTCAAAGTTCTTGAAGAAGATTTATCCTTCCAAACATCTTCAACCACCAAATCATCTTAGGTGGTGAATATTGAAGCTATGGAGAACATATCTACAAAATCAATTTATTGTTAAAGGTTCAGATTGAAGAGACCCAAATTTATGAATGCCTTGGGAAATCACTTCTATCAAAGGTAAGAGTATCTACAAGTTGTAGTAAGTTTTTTCTACCTTTCAATTCATAAGAGTTTACATTTTTGCGCCAAGTTGAAGCTATAAGAACTATGACTACTTGTTGTGTTATATATGATGGTTGCTAGCTGTTCGGGAGAAGAACTGCGGCCATGATGAATAGTCCATGGGTTGGAGAATTGAAGGAACTATAAATATGAGTAACAAGATATTGCCAGTTGAGTCGAAATTCAACAAGATAAGGTATGTAAGGCACCCCCTCTTCCTTTTTTGAGCACGATTCAAGGTAGTAAGTTTAAATAGAACTAATATGTTCTTGATGTACATTGAATTAGTATGTAAATATATTCTTAGAGATATTGATTTATATGTGGAAGTTAAGTTGGAGTAGAGAAGTTGTATCTAAACTCGATATAGCGAATGAAGTATAATTTGCGTATTGTCGTTGTATTGTATAAAATGAGTCTGGAGACCCTTTAACGTGGACATTGTGAGCTGTTTCTCTTTATTGTGTTGAGTATATGAGATTTATTCTTCATGAAGTTTCATGTTGTTATGTGAATCAAGTAAAGAGTTAAGGCAACTACCTGTAAATCGAAAGTGAGCTAAAAAGGTAATATTGAACAAATGAAGCAGGATTTAGGTTAATGTCGAGTTGTGAGAAAGGTATTGTAAGTATAAATATTGTCCCAGGTACATGATGTGAGAAATGAGAAGCTAAAGAGAAAGAGGCAAGGGATGAATAAGAGGTCCTTCGGTGGTAGTGAACTAAGTTATTTACGCCTTTCGTGTACTTTGTTTACGACTGTTAGGAGTTTTACAATATGAAAATTATGTGTTTATATAGTCCTTACGATATTCTAGTTCCTAGAAATATTGGTTAAACAAAGAAGGTAACCTTAAGACTAATTGACTAACTTAAGAAGTATGCCTATGTTGAGATAAAGGGACCTAAGTTGTATTGTAAAGATCAAAGATAACAATGGCTTAAAAATTGAGAATAAGAATATAAGCTCTTGAGTGTTGGAAATTTTTTTATAGAAAGGTCATGTACTCCTACTCTGTGCTATGCTCTAAGCCGCTAGGAGTTAGTTCAAAAAAACGTTAAGTTATGTATCTAATGATCCTCAGGTTATCTAAAACCCAAGAAGGCTCCTGGAATTCACTCAATTGACTAAAGGTGAGTTTATATGATACTCAAAAGTCTCGCCAGTTGTATATCCACAGTTTCAGTTCTTAAGCTCTATGTGAAGACCAAGTGTTTGGTCAAGTACTCCTAACCTTCTAAGTTATGTACTATGAGTTCTTATGCCTAAGATGACATACTTAGATTATTCTTTAAAGCTTTCTAAATGAGATTCAAATAAGCTACTTATCATCTATAAGTTAAAGAAGTGTACGTTTGTGGGTTCCAAGTAATTCCAAGTCCTAAGTTATAAGTCCAAGTTCCTAAGCCAAGTATTGAACGAACGAAGCATGGCTAAGCCAAATGATTATGAAATAAGTTTATTGAAGTGTTTGTAAGCTAATGATATAGCAATTGAGTGTAAAAGAAATCTATGTAATAATCTTATGAATTCCCTACTCACCCTTGTAATTATATGGGATAAGGTGTTTGAAGTTTAAAAGGGAAATTCTGTGATTTCTTCCTTGACATTAAATGTTAAGCTATTCAGTTTTCTAGTCTCAAAATCAAGCTAAAGTTGATCCAAGTACTCAAAGTTGAATCTGAATATTCTAAGTTGAATTTGAGAATTCTAAGTTAAATCCAAGTACTCCAAGTCGATTCTAAGAATTCTCAGTCAAATCTACATATCCTAAGTGAGTCTAAGTACTCTAAGTGAATTCGAGTGTTCAAGGTCAAGTCTAAGTACTCTGAGCCAAGTCTAAGTACTCCAAGGTTAAATTTAAGCACTTTTGAGTTGAGTTTGAGTATCTAGAGTTGATTCCAAGAATATGTAGACGAGGTCAAGTTCCAAGTTCCTTGAGTCTCAAGTTCATATTTAAGCTTTTGAGTCAAGTTAGTTTACAAGTCTCGTCCCATGAGTCATAAGGGGTATTGCATTTAGTTGGTCCCCAAAGTTGGACACAATCTTTGTGTTAGTAGTATCATGATGCATGTTTTGTCTAGTCCAAGTATTAACATACATGTTATCCGATTCAAGTATGGGAGTATGCCTTCCCTGGTCCAAGTATCAAGGGGCTATTGGTGCGAGGTGCTATGTTTAAATTCTGGTCCAAGTATCAGGTCAGCTGTGAAAATTCTAGTCCAAGTATCAAGCAACTCTTAAGCCTTGGTTCGAGTATTAGGCAGCCTATAGGCAATCATTTTAAGTCCAATCCATGTATCAACAAATCCCTATATAAATGTCATATGAGTATTGCACATCTAGTTGCACAACAGGGTTACAAGTCATAAGGAGTCAAAAGATATTTGAGTTAAACACAATTTCCTCGAGTCATGTTAGACCTAAGTAGGTCATGGTCTCAGAATTAGCATACGGTTGCATAACATGGGATGATCAGATACAACATAAGTCCTTTTAGTCACATACATGATTATGATTGTGATTTACATAGCTTTAACATTAGGTATCTTTCTATTTTGATGGTCATAGCTTCTTTGTGCATATGAATGGTTGTACTTTCATCTCAGTGTTGAGCTATTGTCAGGTTTTAATTTCCAGAGTTTCAGGTTGTTTCTATCCCTATCTCCGGTTTAGTTATTTATGGTATTATTGATATTTACAGATTACATACTTGCACATATCATTTGTACTGATGTCCCTTCACCCGAGGACCTTCATTCGTGCCGTAGATGCAGGTAGAGATGGGGATAGCCAGTTGCAGCAGGAGTTCGTGAGACAAACAATTATGATGGTATGCTTTTTTCTTTCTAAAGCTAGTGTCTAGGTTGTTTCAGCTTGAGTCCTGAGGTACAATTATGGGTAGGTCGGAGCCCTATTCTGACCATCATTACAGTATTCTTATAGGTTTTGTAGACTTAGTTCAGTGATGTATAGTTTAGTTGTGGCTTTGCTGACCTTCCGCGGTTTTATTTCAGTTAGGTGGCCTAGTCGACCTACTATTCATGTTATCATTGAGTTGTGACCTCGTCAATACATACTTTGAGCTCTAGCTGATTGTGACAGGTGGCCTTGTTGTCCTATGTATTATAGTTATAGACTTTTTATAGCTGGTTTCTCGGTCAGTATTGTACCGGGTTCCAGTCGTGCCTCTCCCCAGTTTAGGGCATGAAAAATTTGGTATCAGAATGAAGTTTCATCCCAGGGATTCGATGAGCCATGTCTAGTAGAGTCTTGCTTATGGGTATATTTTGCACCATACCTATAATCAGGAAGCTACAGGGCATTTAGGAATTATTGCACTTCTTTCATCTATAGATCATGCAAGTAGAGTTGAGTTAAGGAAAGTACAGTACCACTCATGCCTTATCAAAGTTTATTGTGATGATAAAAAACAGATTGAATATTATTAAAGTGACAAAGATGTAGAAAGAAAGGAAATTGTATAGCTTGAATGCTGCCAGTAGGATCTTGCCCAATAAAAGTTTGGGCCTGCAGCTTGAATGAGTTCTTATGTTCTTTGGCACGTTTGGATAGGAAAGTAAAAGAATCAGAAGGAATCTGTGGAAGATTCAGCTCTTTAGATGTTATCCACTTCTAAGAAGAGAAGCAGTAGAGGACCTGATATTCCCAAATTCTATTACTCGGTCTATTAGATCTGGATAAATGGGAAGGCTATATGAGCTAAAGCATCATCAACACATGTGGTTGGAGAATAAACTACGGTCAGATGAAGCTACCAGATGAGATGGGAACAGTCATTTACCAAAATTAAATGAAAATAATTTGAGTATAATTGTAAGAATGAAAATTGGTTTGCACTCAAAGGAGTTGGCAGTGATATGAAGAGGTAATTTGGTGATGCTCAAATATGAGTCTATTTTTACTCCTGAGTATAAGAGAGAATTCCTAAATTTATGGAGATTTGATTTCCCTAAATTGGGAAAAGGTAAAAGCATCCTCATCTTATAATCCAGACCTTGAGATCTTGCTAATAAAAGGTTTAACTATTTACCTGTTCTAACTAGCAATAGTTGTTATGAAGAAAGTCCATGAGAAGGGCTATTCGACACTTAAGTGAAGGGATGACTTGACATAAAGTCAATATAGATAAGAAGATTGCTGGAAAGTCCATTTGAGTAGGGAACCTATTATAGATAGGACCTAATTACATAATGTTTTCAGTTAAGGTTCTAGGTTGAGGACATATAGTCATTTGAGATTTATATCAGTAAAGACCATTATGAGGTAGCATAGGTACTAAGCTACAACTATAATGTAAAGTAATGTGAAAGATCCCCTTAGAAGTATATCCAATAATAAAGTACTTGAATTATAAAGAAAATATTTTGAGAAATGGGTACGAAGATCTAGGACCAAGATGATAATAGAAGTAATGGAAGTATGAAGGTTAACGTTGTCTAACAATGGTGGTATTGATTTTGAATATTTGGATGTATTACCTCTACAACATGCATTGTGAGGTTTGCATGGATCATCATAGCCTTCAACATATTTCATCTCGAGGGAACTCAAGTTGAGGTAGCGATAGCGGCTAGAGTTTCTTAATGATTAAGATATGACTATTATTTATCATCCGGGAAAGGCTAATATGGTGGCAAATTCCTTGAGTTAGAAGGCGGTCAACATGAGTAGATTGTCTATGTTGCGATTAGAGGGGCGACCTTTGGCTATGGATGTCCAAACTTTGTTCATTAACTTTGTGAGACTCGATACTTCGGAGTCTGGCAGGGTTTTAACTTGTGTTGAGGAAAATTCACTTTTGATGGAGTAGATTAAGGCTTGAAAGTTTGTAAATGAAAAATTATGCATGATTTGAGGTAAGGTGTTGAGAGGAGAGGCCAAGAAGGCAATTTTAGATCAGGAAAGTGTTTTATGGATCAAGGATTGCATTTTTGTTCCTAGAATGGATGACTTAAACAGGTTGATCATAGAGGAGAATCACATTTCCAAATATTCTATTCATTCGGGGGAAGCAAATATATATCATGATTTGAAGTTGTACTATTTATGGTGCCGAATGAAGAGAGACATCGCGGAGTATGTGGCTAGATTCTTAGATTGCTAATAGGTAAAGTATGAGAACCAATGATCAGGTGGTATGACTTTGAGGACACCTATACCTAAGTAGAAATGGGAGAGTATTTTTATAGACATTGTGGCAGTGCTACCACAGACCTTGAGGAAGTTTGATGTGATATGAGTCATTGTGGATAGATTGACCAAGTCTGCTCATTTTGTTTCGATTCAGACAACTATAATTTAGAGAGGTTGGCCAGAATCAACATCTAAGAGATAGTTTCTCTACATGGGGTGCCTATTTCTATCATTTAAATCAGGATATTCAATTCAAATCTCATTTTTGGAGGTCTATGCAGAAGAAGTTGGATATTTTGGTTGAACTTAGAAGAACTTTTCACCCACAAATGGATGGTTAGTCTCTACAAGTCATTCAGGTTCTCGAAGATGTGCTACGGGCATGCATTATTGACTTTAGAGGTCATTGCGTTCAGTTTCTACCTTTGGCAGAGCTTGCATATAATAATCATTACTATTTCATCATTCATATGGATCCATTTGAGGCTTTATATGGTAGGAGATGTAAATCTCTGGTGAGTTAGTTTGATGCCTTTTAGGTTAATACATGGGGTATAGACTTGTTGAGATACTACATGGATAAGGTGAAGTTGGTTCAGGAACGGTTTCCCACAACTTAGAGTAGACAAAAAAGTTATATGGGCCGAAGGTTCGAGATCTGGAGTTCATGGTTAGAGAGAATATATTGCTAAAGGTATGCCCCATTAATGGTGTTATAAGGTTTGGGAAGAAGGTCAAGCTTAACCCTAGATTCATTGGACCATTTGAGGTGTTACAACGTATTAGCAAGGTGGCTTAAGAGTTGGATTTACCCTCTAGGTTTATTAGCTGTTCATCTGGTGTTCCATGTGTCGATGCTGAAGAAATACCATTCAGATGGTTCCCATGTGATTCAATGGTATTCAATACCGTTATATCAAAATTTGACCTTTGAAGAGGAGCCTATGGCTATGTTTGATAGGTAGAGGCAGAAGTTCAAATCTAAGGAGATAAAATTTATGAAGGAGAAACAAAGGCATAGTTCGGTGGAGGAAGCCATCTAGGAGACTGAGCTAGATATGTGGAGCTAATATCCCCATTTTAAACCATTTAAGTACTTTGTTTTTTCTTTACATTGAAGGAAGAACATGTGTTTTGGTGGTGGATGATGTAACGACCCTCATGGTATCTTTTAATTTTTGTTTTTCCCCTATTTAACCCTTCCTATAGCTTTATTTAGCTGTTTATGGCTTGTTGGGATGGGTGGCATGACTGTCGAGGTGATCAGATATGTTTCGGAGAAAATTTTCAATTTTAGTAGTTTGATTTTTGAAAAATTTGAATAAAGTCAACATTTTGGGTTAACAAGGTTAGGATTTAGTTTAGACAACTTTGTTAGGACCGAAGGATGATCTATGATTTAATTGGATGGTTTACATGTATCCTGAGGCATTCGAGAGTAATCTAGATCATTGAATTAATTCTTTTTTGTCTTCTTAAAGTTTAGAGTTTACCACGGTCAGTATTTGGTCAATATGACTTTAGATCGGTGATTTTATGATTCCAACAGGTCTGAAAAGTATTTTTAAAATCTATTTTCACTATTGGTCTGTGTCCAGGGGTCCTAGATGAGTATAGGTTTTAAAACCAAGTTTGAGGCAAAACTAAAGTTTTTGATATCTAGTGTAAGTGCGATTGCACTATGGGAGCGCAATTGCATTGAAGGGAGGCATGTTGGTCAGCGTTGTTGGTGCAACAGGTGTGCAATCACACATAAGGGAGGTTGGTAGCAACAATGACATTTACACTAGGGGAGCAGCCGACAAAGGGGTGTCTTGGATGCGCATTCGTGTTGGTCAACCAATTTCGCATTGGGCACTATTGCGTTGTGGCATTGTGATTGTGCTAAGTGGTGAAAATGGTTATGAATAGTGATATTATGGGGGAACCAACTTTATTTCACCATTTTGGAGTTTTAGAGATCTGTTGAGGCAATTTTTGAGGCGTTGTTCCCATTTTTGAAAGAGGGTAAGATTCTAATCACTATTTTGGTATTTTGTCACCAATATATCATTTATTTTGTGTTCTAATTTGTATTTTGGTATGAGAAATTGCATTTACACCCTAAGTTTCTATTAGTATTTTCTCAATTTGAGGTTTGATTTATGATCGATTTTAACTAATTTTTGGTGTATAAGCTTTTAAAATCATGGGTAAACCAATTTAGAAATCAATTTTCAGCTTTGACCTCAAGAGCTCAAGTTTGAATTTTATTTTCGAACCTTTATATGACTGTAACACCCCAAAAGTTCCTAATACTAGATTTGGGATTGAAAATATGATCAGCATAAAAAGTTTGAAAAATATCTTAGAATGACTCATTGTACGAGTAGTGGTGTGGAGTAATGGATCGTGGGATTGAGTCGTGGTGAGCTTTTGATTGACAGGTCCTGGACCAACGAGCCAAGGTACGACCCATTGGTTGATGTAATGACTCGTAGTCACGAGCCGTGGTCAGTATCTTTAGGGAAAGATCCTGGGACGACGAGTCACAATACAAATCGTAGGTCCCTTTAACGGGCCATTTTCATGAGTCATTGTTTGATTTTGGTGTGCCTAGGATGGGTAGTATGAGTCATGGTACGACTCATTGTGGGAAACAACGAGTCATGATAAGTGGTCGTGGTGAGAAGCAGTAAAGTTGGGAAGCTTGGTCGAGTGGCGACGGAAGGGTGCAATGACTCGTTTTCACCAGTAACGATCTATAGTATGTTTCCGTTGGGAGGATTTCAGAAATCATACATGATATTAATGGTGAAAACGAGAGGAAATGATGAGTCATTAGGACGAATAATGACTAGTCCTATCTAGACGTTGTTTAAAGGTCTGAGAAAATTGAATGGTTGTGACGAGTGATACCACGAGTCGTGGTATGGAAGGATGACACGTTGTGCGAGTCGTGACATTTAGTAGTGAGTGTTCGGTGTCTTTTGGATGACTACACGCAAGTGCACTTGGTCGAACAAGTAGATGAGTCATTAGACGAATAATGACTAGTCCTATCTAGACGTTGTTTAAAGGTCTGAGAAAATTGAATGGTTGTGACGCAGCAGATACCACGAGTCGTGGTATGGAAGGATGACACGTTGTGCGAGTCGTGACATTTAGTAGTGAGTGTTCGGTGTCTTTTGGATGACTACACGCAAGTGCACTTGGTCGAACAAGTAGTAAAATGGCTCAAGTAAGCCAAGTATCGATCCCACAGACCGGACTAAGGTAAATAAATCTAATCAAATGTCAATAAACTTTAACTCAAAATGCAGACAATAGTGTACGTACGATTTTGAGATTTTGTTTCCTAAGTTATACTAAATCGAAAATGAATATACAATTTGAGTCTGAACTATAGTGATGAGCATGCTGAGGCTAAAACGAACATGTAGAGAAATAAATTATCAAACAATTGAGTAATCTTCTTCCGGTTGCTAGTCAAGAATTACTGCCTATAGATTAAAACTCTCGATTTAACCCAACTTAAGAATCATGAACCTTCCAATCTACATTTCTGTGTGATAAAAAGAAATTCATGTTCTAGCCATACAAACCGGGATTCCATAATTGACTAATACGACTTTTAGGTATATTTCTATCCTGAAGGTGAATCAATTCTCAATTTTTCCAAACTAAGAAAAGATCATATCCTATCAATTCACAACTTTCCAATTTCTTGCTCTTTCGAGTGAAACCTATTTTTTTAGATATACATTAACATTGGCCACATTAATGCAGTAAGAACAAGAATTAATAGAACAACCATGGAAGAAAAGATGAAAAACCAAATGACTAATAATTACATTTCACTACAAATGTTTTAACCTCAACAAGAAGTGAATTTAGCCACTCATTTGTGGATTAAACATCATCCAATGAGTGTAAATCATACAAACAATTGAAATAAAGGAGAAAGAGATAGAGAAACACCCTAGGATTTTCGTCCCCTCAACTTCCCGTAACTCCACTTCTTGCTCCACCAAGTCAGAATAATTAAAAATGAACCTAAGTGTTCTATTTATACTGGAAACTTTTCCCTGAATGATGGCTACCCACGACACGGCACGAACGCGAACCTCACTGGAATCCGTCCCTCCATGTATTTATGTCCAACGCTACAACAAGGTAACGCTGGGCTTGGCCAACGTGCCACGGCTCCAACGCGCACCTTCACTGGAATTCCTTGTTCCAGGTAATTAGGTCCAACGTGCCACGGAGGCAAAAGTGGACCTTCTATGGAATTTGGCTAACTTTAATCATCCGGGCAGAATGCATCCGCGATGGCAGCGTGACACGGCTCCATCGCGGAGCCCCTTTAATTCCTTCTTGGCCTTTTCCTGCTCGCTTCCGAGTCCATTCCCGATCTCTCCCAACATGCATCTTAGCTTCTTAAAGTTGTATTTTCCTGCAGAAACAACACTAATCATGTTGGTTAGTATAAATTCACATTCTTTACTACAAATTACATGATAATGGCCAAATAATCTATAGATAAACAAGACGCATGAAGTATTTATATCACTTGGGCATATAATTCTGCCCAAGATCAGTGAGGTTTTTCCAAAAAAATAATTAAGGGTGTTTTCATAAATCCTAAGCTCCTAAGTCCTAAACTACGTCGTTTTAAGCCCTAAAAAGAGTGTTTTAAAGGGGTTTGACCTACTCTAAGACATTACGCTCCCATGTATGCAAAGTTTTGAGTTTCTCCTGAGGATCAAGCCAGAATTCTCTCAATTCTTCCCCCAATTCTCTTGGGCTTTCAAGGATAGTTAAAGAATCAATTTACCCAAGTATATAGGGCCATGAATGAGAGTTTCCTTTCACTCTCATGCCCAAATTTCTCCTCAAGTTCATGGATTCAAGTATATTATTTATAGGGCATTAGCCTAATCTCATGCAATTATCTATGATATGTTTATGTGTCTAATCCCCTCATGTTTCAAAACACGTTTTAAGTTTAATAGGCAGATTTTATAAACATTTGATTGCACCATAATTTCAAGTTATTAGAAATTTTGCCCTATTATGCAAGTTTTATGAAAAGTCAATCTTGTGATCCATGATTTTTGCCATGATGAGATATCTAGCATGAATGAATGTTTATAAATTTTCCATGTATAAATCCATGATTTTTACTTATGATTTGGCTTCAAGTATGCATGATTTTTGCTGACGGGCAAGCCCACACAAGTTAAGTATGTTTACTTGCTATGAATAATAAGATCATCTTATCATGTTTTGGAGTCAAGAATCCCAATGCAACTTATGATATGGTTTGGAGTCAAGACTTTATGTTTAGATTTCAAAATCATGCATGTAATTATGATTTTCAGCTTTGTTGAAAAAATGATGTATACCATGCATATTTTTGGAGTAGTGTCTAGCACCAAGTAGGCTTCAGGTTGCAAGGATCCCGGTCTAAGAACTACGTTCCACCATATGTAGATATATATATTTAGTGACCTCTCAAGAGAGTCTTCCCCTGCCCAGAGGGGCCTCAACTTGATATCGATATCATGGTATCGTCCTTAGCCCGACAAGGTTTTTAACTACTCTGCCCATTTGGAGTGTGATAGTTGGGGCATCACGTAAGCTCTATCGTGATGGTGTCGCTTATGAAGAGTCTCCTATTGTCCTCATGATTTTAGTTACTCATATTCATGACTTATGATATTGATATGAATGATTTGGACCCAATGATTAGTTTATGAGCTTTTATTGATGATTTCAGCTATGAAAAATCATATAATTTCTATTTCTAAATCTTGGGTTATTATGTTCAGCTATGGTAATCAGCTTATGACTATGTATGTCTCAGATACAGTTTCAAAGATGCGGTGTCCCTACTCTCATGATCTAATGATTTATATATATACATGATTGCTAACATTTACTAAGCATGTTTTATTACCCTACATACTTAGTAATGATTCAAAGTAATACTACATACTTATGCTATATCATTTCATGATATAAGTTCAGGTGATCTAGTTCAGTCTCACCGGTAGCTCGTCATCATCTCAATTCAGCCCTGCCTAGGTGAGTCCTCATTGTTCTATCATTTTAGTTTTTGTGGATGTCAGTTTGTTTTAGACTTGAGATAGCTGGGGGCTTGTCCCAACATTTCATTAGTTAGTAGAGGCTTTCCAGAAATAGACTAGTATGTTCAATTGAGATTTAGTATTGTGATGTTATCGCTTGGGTTGCATTTATGTTATTCAGATTTTCACTTATTCATGTTTAAGTTTGTAATTCCCTGGGAGTGCCTAAGACTCAGTCTCAAATTTTAAGGGTTTTCAACAAAAAAATTGGAAAAGTGTCATAAGACGACCCGTTGGACTAGTCGCGGAAGCTCCCATGGACCGTTGGTCCCTATCGTGGTGAGAGTGTGGTCGGTAGGTCCATGACCAATGATCCATGGAATGACTCGTTGGTCAATGAACGAGTCGTAGGTTAGGGTCGTTGGTTGTCACCATGGTGCCAGAGTTGGATGGTACGAGTCGTAGTCGACTACGCAAGGAACAACCTCACAATGAGTCATGGTAAGTGGCTATGGGAAAAAAGTAGAAATTCTTCGGGGCTGGAGGTACCATATGGAACCCATGACTTGTTGGATGGTGAGTCGTGGTGTGACTCATGGGAAGTCCAGATGCAGGCTTTAGAGGCAGTAACAGGAGGAAGCAACAGGTCATTGTGTCTAGCAACGACCTGCTCCTGCTTCGAGTCGTTGTATTAGGACCTACGAAGTTAAGAAATGATGGAGGAAGCAACGGATAGATACCATGAGTCGTGGTATCAAGGACAATCCATGGTATCATCGTGGTACTGAGAGAAAATTTCTAGACTTTTTATGAAGCGATATTTTCATAATTTTGAAGCTCTGAGGTCCTAAACTATGTCATTTGAAGCTCATTTAGAATCGTTTTAAGATCAGTTAGAAGGTCAAGAGTGCTAAATCTATCCTACCTTTACCTTCCTTGCATGCAAGTTAGAGTTGTTCCTTGATGCATCAAGCTTGAAGAATTCCCCAATTCTCTCCAATTTTCTTTTGGGCTTTCAAGAGAGTGTGAATCAGATTTACCCAGGTATGTGAGCTACGAATGAGAGTTCCCTTTTCACTCATGCTATAAATTCTTCTCAATTCCATGGATTTCAATTCTAGGATTTAAGTTCATGATCTATTGATTTATCTCTTAGATCAGAGAAATTCTATGATCTATCTATGGGTCAATTTCATGTATCAAATCATGTTTCATGATCAATGGCAGATTTTATACCTATTTTGATTACTAATTCATAGTTTCAATTTTTTAATTAAATTATGCTCAATTATGTAAGTTTTATGAAAAGTCAAGTTATGATTCTATTATGATTTTGATCTTACTAAGTCTAAATTATGATTTATGATTCATGTTATGATTTCTCTTCAATTACTTTCGTGATTTATGAATATCAAGTATATAAAATTTTACAAGTATGCATGGTTTTCATGATTTATGGATTTATTACTCTTGGCCAACTCATGGGCCCTTATTCATGGCTAATCATGAATTTCAAGTGGGATCCATTATGATATTATTTATTTGACCATGAACTTCATGAATGATTTCATGATTACTCTACGAGCCCTCACGTGCATATTTTTGGGAGCAGTGTCTAGCACCGAGTAGAGCCGGCGTGTAATAAACTCGGAAACCCCAAGATCAGACCTGAGGATTGGAAACGGAGAAAAAGATTTTCTGAGGATGAGTGAGCTAGTAACCCATGGGGTTGACCATGAGTCGTTTGGTGACTCGTGGGAGGAGGATGAGCTTGGTTGGAATTTTTGGTCTGGGGTTGACCACGGCTTAAACCACGAGTCATTAGGTCACTCGTGGTCAGAGGTTGACCTGAGTGGAAAAATTGGGCAGTGATGGTCGATGAGTCGTTGGGTACACCACGAGTCATGGTGTCCCTCGTGGTGACCCGTGATGAAGAATTTCTAGTGTTGGCAATGAGTGATGACCACAAGTTGTGGTTAGTGGCAACGAATCGTCCATTCCTCGTGGGACTGGGCAGTGCATCTTCTGCAAAATTTTAGGGACTTTTTCATAATTTTCTAAAATTCTAGACTCTAAACTATGTTGTTTTGGGAACATTTTGCAGAGAATTAAAGGGATAATCGACTAAATCCCTCTCACTTTCACTCAACTTTCAACCTCCTAATATTAGAAGTACGATTTTACGCAGATAGTTCTGCCAGAGCAAGCTAGGGCATTCGACTCTTCTTCTTAGATTCTAAAGAGTTTTCTCCAGGAATTCTACACTAGGTATGTATATTTAATAAGGGATTGTTCTTCCTTGTGCCCCAAAACTCTCCTAAAATCCATCAGTTTGTATTCAAAGTTCACCATTAGGTTTAATTGTCAGTAATTATGGAATTCCTCCTGCTATAATTCTTTGTGTTTTGAGGATTGCTGTTAGTGATAAATTTTGGGTCATTATCTCCCTACATGAAATATGATGATTTTATCCCTAGTTCTTGAATGCAGAATGGGTCTTGCATGTTGGTTAGATATAAATGCTGCTTGACTCTATCAATGGTGAAATTCCTATGTTATTATTATCGTATGAATTTTCAGTCAGTTGCATTCTAGTACAGTCTTAGTCAGAATGTTAGTACCTTCAGTATATTTTAGAAATGTCAACTGATCAGTTTGACTACAATCAGTTCTTGAGGTGTCAATAATGCCTCCTCAGCTTATTAGATATCGCTATCGGGCTACCAGTTAGTTCTCAGACGGTTACGATGCTTCCAGATAAGCAGCTCTAACCAGTCTTAGAACCACCAGCTTTAACTTCAGTTTGTTATTTAGACAGTTAGGACGCTTCCAGATAAGAAGCTCTGGTCGGTCTTAGAATGCCAGTTACAGAATTCAGTCCTAATAACAGCTCAAGATACTTCCAGATAAATATCCCCGATTTAGTCTTGACCAACTGAGCTATCAGCCTGCAGTCGATTAGACTATCCAAAGGAGTAGGACTTAATATCGAGTTGATCAGGTTCCAGCGCACCCAGATTTGCAGAAACTACGTTGCCACCGTAGGTCGTTTTATTGGCCCAATGGCCCCAAATTTATGATCTCTCAGTTCATGCCTTTATACCCTAGCAAGGTATATTGGGTCTCATCGATGAGGCGTATACATCAAACTCCACGTTTAGCTCACATGGTTATATGTCGGTTATAGACTCTCCACTAGTCAGTACAGTTTCAGTTTAGCTCAGTTCAATCCAATTCAGTTTAGCTCAGATTAGTAGCTCAGATCCAGGACATGTCTATGACCTTCATCAGGGTCACTACTGACCATATCAGTTACACTTCAGTTGTATCAGTTTTCAGTATTTCAGTTGGTCATTACATTTCACTACAGTTTAGTACTTATTCTTTTTATGCTTATTATTTTCCAGTTACTCAGTACATTAAAGTATTGATGCATACCTTCTATGCTGTATCGTATCATGATAAAGGGCGCAGGTTCTCAATCCCAGCATCATCAGTAGTTTGCCTTAGACGATACCAGCAACATTGCAAGTCCTCATTCAAGGAAGATATTTATTTTTAGTTAGTTACTCTTATTTAGATTTTAGAGTTATTATCTGGGGCTTGTCCTAGCAACTCATCATTTAGTAGTTGATTTATGACATAGACTCAGATATTTAGTACTATTTTAGATATATTGACTTTTGTTAAATCAATTTTTCAAATGATCTTTATTTATTTAAAGTTTCCACTATGTTTATCTAGCTACTAGCAAGCAAGGATAGACCATAGGTTGGCTTGGGATTACTTGCACTCCAAGTACCTGTGTTCCCGTCCATGGTATAGACTCGAGTTATGACAAACTGGTATCGTAACATTTTTAGTTTTAGAGTATCCTAGATTTCTGAAAGCCGCGTCAAATAATAGAGTCCTTTCATGGGTGTGAAGCGCGCCACACTTATGAAAGGGAGGCTACGTAAACGTCATTAGAAAACTCCCTTTGTTCATACTCCTTATCACGTGTTTAAATTCAATTCCAAAATTATTCTCCTAACTCGTACTCTATTTTGTTTCAGTGAAACTATGCTCCAAATAGAGAAAAAATGGAAGAAGGGCTGGCAAGGCCAACCGACCTCTCCCCAGCTCCAAACATCCCCTAAGACGATCAAGTTTCTCAGCAAAATTCAAAGCAAAAAAATCCAACTGCTGGATCGCATGTTGACTAATCAAGTGAACCGGCAGGTGGTTCTAGTGAACAAAAAATAGATCCACAATAGTTACTAGGTTCGGGACTTCACCCAAATAAACCCTCAATCTTTCATGGATCCAAGGTAGGGAGATCATCCACAGGAGTTTGTAGATGAGGCACGAAAGATCACCCAAATTATGGTGTTCGCGCGATGCTGTGGAGAGTGCTGGATTTGACCGCCTACCAGTTGAAAGAGGGTGGCATAGATTTGGTAGATCAGTGAAAGGAAGGAGACCAGCAGGAGAGGAATCATAGAGTGGGAAGAGTTCACCACAACATTCCTAGACATATTCTTCCCACGAGAATTGAGGGAGGCCAAAGTCGCAGAATTCATGAACTTAAGACAGGGTAACAGGACCGTGGAAGGATATGTGCATTGGAGTTCACGTGGTTATCAAGGCATGCTCCAGAGTTGTAGTCGGTTGGGCGGCTCGCATGCTTAAATTTGTTACCGGGGTATAAAACCTGGTACTTAAGGAGTGCGACCATAATGCTCATAAAGGATACCAATTTCCAGCCTTATCGTTCATGCCCAGTAGATTGAGGCAGAAAAGTTGAAAGACATGGAGCGGGAGAACAAGCGGGCTAGAACTGTCACCGGTGATTATGGCCACTAGAGGTCTGGCAGTAGTAGCCACCACAACAGCAGTAGAGGAATCCAACACCCACATCAGCTGCTCCCCTACTTTCGGTCCCGCAAGGATTGGAAGGTAGAGCATCTGGCTCTCAGTCCAAGGGTTACAGTGCGGCAACTGTTATCCAGCTTGCCCTAAGTGTGGAAAGATCCATCCAGGTGAATGCCTCCAGGGCAAAGAGGGTTGCTTTGGGTGTGGCAGCCAGGTCACCGACTAGGAGTATCCGTCCGCAGGACGGGGGAAATCAAAGTCAACCACTTCAGCAGCTCCAGCAGGACGTCCAGCTCAGCAGGCCAACACTTCAGGTACGGATACGTCAACGCCAAAACCGCTTTATAAAAGCTTTGTCCTCTCGTCAGATCAGGAGAGCTCACCCCACGGTGGTCACGTATGTTATACATCTCTTCCATCTAGATGTGTACACCCTAATAGATACAGGAGCCACACTATCATTCGTGACTCCCTATGCAGCTGTCCAGTGTCAAATTAGTGCAGAAGTCCTCTGGTGGGAACCATTTGCACTCTATTCCAATTGTGAGTTTCGTTAGAGCTAGCCGGATGTATAGAAACTACCCAGTCTCTATTTATGCAAGTCATTCTGTGCTGATCTAGTAGAGTTAGACATGGCCGATTTCAATCTCATTCTTGGCATGAATTGGATACACTCTGCTTATGCCTTAGTCAACTACAGAACTAGAGTCGTCAGATTTCAGCTTCCAAATGAGCCAAAGTTCTAGAGTGGATGAGTAGTAGTTCCACGCCTAAGGGTTGGTTTATTTCCTAAATTTTAAGGCAAGGAAGCCTATTTCTAACGGGTGCATCTACCACCTAGTTGCCAGATTCTAGCTCTAAGACCCTAACTTCCATTCAGCTCCAGTTGTTGGAGAATTCCCTGGCGTGTTTTCCGAAGATCTTCCCGGAGCCCCTCCCGAGCGGGAAATAGAATTCGCAAGGACCTTCCTAAAACACTCAGCCCATCTCCATTCCTTACAGAATGACTCCAGCTGAGCTTAAGAGTTAAAGGAGCAGCTAAAAGACCTTCTTTATAAGGGTTTCATCAGGACCAACATCTCTCCATTGGGTGCTCCATTATTGTTAGTGTGAAAGAAAGACAGTACTCTCAAAATGTGTATCGACTACCATCAACGGAACAAAGTTACAGTTAAGAACAGGTATCCCTTACCCAGGATTGACGACTTGTTCAATCTATCTAGACAAGTTCGTCATTGTATTCATTAATGACATTCTAGCATACTCCATAAATGAGGAAGAACATGCTAACCATATGAGAGAAGTGTTGCAGACGCTCAAAGACCGCCAGTTGTTCAAATTCAGCAAATGTGAAATTTTGGTTGAAGTCTGTGAATTTTCTTGGTCACAAGGGTCTCAGGTGAGGATATTCAGGTAGATCCTCAAAAGATAGCAGCAGTGATAGACTGGCCAAGACCTACTTCCCCAATCAATATCAGAAGTTTCCTGGGTTTAGCCGGATATTACCCACTATTTGTAGAAGGATTTTCCTCTATTGCATCTCCGCTATGCTAACTCGTAAAAGGTGAAGTTTTAGTGGTCGATGCATGAGAAGAGTTTCCGGTGGAGTTGAAGACTCGACTCATCACCGCTCCAACTTTAACCTTACCAGAAGGAACAGATGGGTTTGTAGTATATTGTGACTCTTCCAGAGTTGGACTCAGTTGCGTTCTGATGCAGTGGGGTAAGGTGATTGCTTATGCCTCCGCATAATTCAAGGTTCATGAGAAGAACCATCCGACTCACGATCTCGAGTCGGCAGCAGTAGTATTTTCTTTGAATATATGGAGGAATTATCTTTATGGGGCCCACATGGGATGTTTTTACCAATCACAAGAGCCTTTCAGTATGTTCAGTCAGAAGACTTGAATCTTCATCAGAGAAGGTGGTTGGAGATATTGAATGATTACAACATGAGTGTGCTATACCACTTGTGAAAGGCCAATATGGTGGCTGATTCCCTAAGAAGAATAATGACTGCTGTCATGTTGAAGAGAGAAGAAAGAACTGGCAAAAGATATTCAAAAGTTATCTCGGTTGGGAGTAAGCTGGTCGGGATTCAACTGGAGGGAGGAGTAGTAATGTAAAGTGGGTCAGATTCCTCATTAGTCGTTGAAGTTAAGTAAAGGCAGGATGAAGATCTCATACTGTTTACGTTGAAAGAAGTAGTTCTCAGAAAAGAAGTGGAGGCTTTCTTCAAAGGGGGAGATGGTGTGCTTCTTTACCAGGGAAGACTATGTGTACCGAATGTAGGTGACTTAAGACAATAGATACTGGCAGAAGAACACAGTTCCAGGTATTCTATCCACCTAGGTGCCACTAAGATGTACCGTGATCTAAGAAATATCTACTGTGAACGACATGAAAAAGAAACATTGCAAAATTTGTGGCTATGCTCGGAACTGCCAGCAGGTCAAGGGGAACATCAAAGACTTGGGGGTATGATCTAGGATATCAGCATACCCACATGAAAGTGCGGGAAGAAGTGAATATGGACTTATTACAGGTCTACCTTGTACCTGCTGCAACACGACTCAATTTGGGTGATAGTGGATTACTAAAATGACCAAGTCAGCACATTTCCTCCCAGAAGTTAAAACCATAGACTTAGCTGAGGATTATACGAGGTTGTACATCCGGGAGTTAGTTAGACTGCATGGGGTGCCCTTTTCCATTATTTAAGATAGAGGTACCTAGCTTACCTTGCATTTCTGGAAGTCATTTCAGAAAGGACTCGGTACCCAGGCTTCAAGCTCAACACAACTTTTCACCCTCAGATAATTGAAAAGCTGAACGGACTATTCAGACCTTAGAAGATATGCCGAGAGCTTGTGTGATCAATTTCAAGGGTAGTTAGATGATCACTTGCCTCTCATCAAGTTTGTGTACAACAACAACTACCACTCCAGTATTCATATGGCCCTGATTGAGGCATTATATGATAAGAGGTGTAGGTCTCCCTATAGGGTGGTTTGGTTGGTGAAGCTACCTTGGATAGGGCCAAAATCAGTCCATGAAGCTATGCAGAAAGGGCAACTTATCAGGAAAAGGTTGAAAACAAACAAAGCCGACAGAAATCATATGTGATGGGAGGAGGAGAGAGTTAGAATTTGCCGCATGATTGGGTTTATTTAAAAATTTCACCCATGAAAGGGGTGGTGAGGTTTGGAAAGAAAGGGAAACTCAGTCCGTTGATGTAAGACCCTACAGGATTTTGAGACGACTCAAATATGGCCTATGAGTTAAAATTACCTTTCGAGTTAGCATCTGTGCATCTAGTTCTTTCATGTGTCACCATTGAAGAAGTGCATCAATGATCCAACTCAATTGTGCCACTAGACAGTGTGGGAGTGAAGGATAGTCTCTTTTACGAAGAAGTTCCAGTTCAGATCCTAGATCGGCCAAGCCTCAGCCGAGGAATAAGGAAAATCGCCCAGTGAAGGTCTTGGAGGAACCACCTAGTTGAGGGAGACACATGGGTACAGAAGCAGATATGATGGCTAAATAATTTTATTTTTTCCCTTCCAGTTCAGCTTCAGCAGCAGGTGTTAAATTCCTCCTTAATACTCTATTCAGTTCCATTTTTAGTTCATGTGCCCTAGTTTCATTCATGTCTATGTACGTGTTTATCTCATGAATTCAGTTTAGCCATGTAGTGCAGTCCGAGTTCAGTCACCTAATAGTTTCTAGCTTAAATGGTTCAGTATTTGGTATGATGATTGCATTTCTCAACTTTTCAGTATGATTTCCCACATTCAAGGACGAACGTTCACAAGGGGGATGTCACACTCAAACATAGGCCCGATCAAGACATTAAGGGACAAGGAGCCCCGAGAGACTCCAAGTCGACCCATGGCATGAAAATACATCTAACTCAACCAAGTAAAGCGGAAGACTTAACATAATAACATATCAAAAGTCTAAGCATAACATACAATCCAGAAATACAACACGAGTCTGAAGCTGAATAAAATTTATTATTTCAAAAGCCTCTAAGTCTGATGAGTTGATAGGACAAGACCCCAACTAACTCTCTAAGTCTGAAACTGAAAGTACACAAACATAGCTGAATAAAGAGGGGCCTCGACATGAGGACTCACCAACAGACTGGTGCTAACCGAAAGCTAGGTAGTGACGGGGATGAGTCTGAAGATAGAATCCTGTATCATAAAATGACATAGCATGGAGTATGTAGTTAGTACGTGAAATGTACTGAGTATGCAAGGTAAGTAAAACCGCTTAGATAAGTAAAAATCATTTAAAAACATGCACAATATAAAACATGATCAAAACAAGAGTCTGAGAGTAGGCTTGCATGCTATTTTCTGAAATCATGATCTAATCATAACATAACATCATAACTGAATCGAATGACCCAAAGCTGAAATCTGATAATAACAAGTAAAATTGAACATTGGGTCAAACCTGCTTTAGAACACACACACACACACACACACACATATATATATATCATGAATGATAAACATGCATAACTGAAATCATGAGGAACAATGGGAGACTTGTCATATAACCGACATACCACGATAGAGCTTTTACGTGATCGCACTATCACACTCAAGTGTGTAGAGCGTCCAAAGCCTTGCCAAGTTTAATGACGATACCATGATATCGATATCGTCGAGGCCCATTCGGGGCAGGGATAGCTCATAAGGGAGGTCCCAAAGTATATATAATATGTATAAACCTACATTGGCGCGTAGTTCTGAGGCATAGTGGGGATTGTCCGACCTAGCCTACTCAGTGCTAGACAATTACTTCCAAAACATGCATATGCTCTCCATCATTTTCAACGAAGTTTACCATCGTCTATTGATGAAGCTTAATAATCAAATACATTTTAAATCTGAAATCATATATGAGGAGCTCAAACCATACCACAAGCTGAACATAAATGGGAGTCTTAACTCCAAAAAAATGTGTTTAATTCGAAAATCATAAATCATACTTTGGATCATATGGGCATTGCCTAATACTTAACATATTTGAAAATACTTAATTCACTTGAAAACATGATCATAAACATGGGTGACTTGAAAACTGCCTTTCATCAATAAATTCTCATCATACTTTGAACGTTCATCATAAATGTCAACTTTCATGAACTTCTCGTAATTGGGCATTTTAATTTATAAAGCGTGAAAACATAATAATATTTGAAAACAATGTAAAACTTTCCAATGAATCATAATTCAATAGTAGAAACATATTTAGATCATACCCATGTAGGAAAATTAGGGAATTTATGCGTTGGGTTAGAACCCCATAGAATCAACATAGGAGTTTTAATGATTAGAGAGGATTGGGCATGAGTGTGAATGAATTCACCCATTCATAACCCTACATACCTAATAGGATCTGATTCTACCACTTTTCTGATTGCCAAATGAAGAATTGAAGAAAACTTGAAGATAGCCTAAACTTGATCACCTTCTAAACCATTCATTTTTCATGCATGGATGTGAATGAGCCTAGAATGAGTTTACCCTCATAAATCTACCTATTTCGAGCTTAAAATGACGTAGTTTAGACCCTAGGCTTAGAATGATGAAAATACTCCTTAATGAATATCCTATAAAACTAAACTGCCAGTGACAACGAACGTCAGTACGATCCATTGTGAGCTCAAATGGTCCGTTGTTACCGTCCATTTCTACTCCCTAAATTCAGGCCCTAATCCTCACCGCGACTGGGGTATTATGACGGGTTATCATATCCCAAATGACTCATTGCTTCCAATGTCGTCACCATTGCCTTAACCTGATCCCTTTAAACGATTGCTGATGACGACCCGTTGTTACTCATAATGGGTCGTTCCATGACTTGTCACTTCCTCCTTGACCAAGGACCAGTCTCACCACGACCACCTCTAACGACTCGTTACATCGAACAATGGGTCAGAATCTTGGGACCTTTTACTCCAAATTCCGAACCCAGTACCTGACCACGATTGTCCCAACGGGTCATTGGAACCTCCAACTACTTGTACCACGAGTTGTTCTGAGATATATTTTCCAGCCTTCTGCCACTTTCCATTTTTAAATCTCATGTCTAGGCTTAGGAACTTCAGGGCATTACAATATCTCCCTTGGGAACATTCATCCTCGAATGTGGGAAAACATATAGAAAACAGAGAGATGCAATCACCAAACACAATACTGATCATAAGCTGAAAACTGACCAAATGACTAACTCCGATTTAAATTACCTGACTGAACTGAATCTTATATGAGTCATACATATATCCTTTTCCTTGAAAGAAACTGCAAGACATGAAATGAACATGAAACTGAATTGAGCTTTAGGAAAACCGATACCTCAAGCTGGAACTAGGCCGATAGAGAATAAATGTGGGTATCTTGCCATCATGTCATCTTCGACTTCCCATGTAGCCCTCAGCAGTTGATTCCTCCATAAAACATTAACCGAAGCTACTTTTATTAACCTTCGAACTTTCCAATCTAGTATTTCCACCGTAACCCCTCGTAACTTAGGCTGTCTCTCACACCGACACTGTCCACCAGGACAACTAGAACTAGTTCACCCAAACACTTCTTTAAGAGTGATACATGAAAAACAGGATGCACTGATGCTAATTCTGAAGGCAACTCCAATTCATATGCCGCCTTGCCAACCCACTTCACAATCTGATAGGGGCCAAAATAACGAGGGCTGGAGTTTTCCTTTCTTCCAAACCGCATCACTCCCTTAATGGGAGAAACCTTCAGAGACACCCAATCGTCAACTTCCTGAACTCAAGTTCCCTCCTTCCTCACATCAGCATAAGACTTTTGGCGGCTTTGGAGCTATTTCAACTGTCCCATATGAGCTGAACCATCTCCATGGCCTTATGGACTAAATCTGGTCCTATCAATGCAGCTTCACAAACTTCAAATGACCAATAGGCGATCTAAACTCACCCATAGAGAGCCTAAAAAAGCCATCTGAATGCTGGAATTGTAGTTGTTATTGTGATGCAAACCCAATAAGAGGAAAATGTTCATCCCAACTACCCTTGAAGTCAATCACACATGCCCTCAACATGTCCTCGAGAGTATGAATTGTCTGCTCTGCTTGACCATCCGTCTGCGGCGAAATGCTGTACTGAGCTTAACCTGAGTACCTAGTCCTTTTTGAAATGACCTCTAAAACTGAGAGGTAAATTGAGTACCTCTGTCTGATATGATGGATAAGGGAACTCCATGCAACCAAACTAGCTCTCGGATGTATAGTTTGGCATAATCCTCCGCTGAATCAGTGGTCTTGACCGGGAGCAGAAAATGAGCGTCTTGGTCAACCTATCTACAACAATCCAAATGGAGTAATATTGTCGACGAGTGCGAGTCAACCCAAGTGATGAAGTCCATGTTGATTTATTCCTACTTCCAAGTAGGAATACTGATATCCTGATGCACACCTCCCGGTCTCTGATGCTCAACCTTCACTTGCTGACAATTTCGACACTTAGCTGCTACCCTATGATGTCCTCTCTTCATGCCATTCCACCACCAGACTTCCCGTAGGTCACGGTACATGATTTAGGTAGATATTGATGTATAGAATATCTAGAACCGCGATCCTTAAGTGCAAATATCCGATTCCTCAAAACATCAATGTGTCGGGGACACACAAGCAACCCTGATATCGAAGACCCCATCTCCCTTGAGAAAACCTTTACCTTCTGATTCTGAATGAATTCCCTTTAGTTTTACCAAAATGGGATCCTCGTCTTGTTCAGCTTGCATCAGTCGTACCGCGATGATTTTCCTGGCCTGCTTCTGAACTATAACACTGCCATCGGTCGAGTCAATCCAAACGAACTCCCAATCTTGCAAGCTAGTGGACATCTTTCACCAATCCTTCTTCCTCCTCCACGGGACACAATTTTCGTTAAGAGTCTATTAAGTGCATCTTCATTACATTGGCCTTGCCCAGATGGTAAAGGACACTCATGTCATGTCCTAAGTACAGCTCAAACCACCTCCTTGCCGTAGACGAGATCTTCTCTAGACAACAAATATTGTGGTGGACTCTTATGGTCCGTAAACATCTACATGGCCCCTTATAAATAATGTCTCCATATCTTCAAGGAGAATACTACTGCCGCTAATTCGAGATCATGGGTCGGATAATTCTTCTCTCATGAATCTTCAGCTGTCGGGAAGCATATGCTATAACCTTGCTGTGCTACATCAATAAAAAACCAAGATGATTCTTGGAAGCATAACAACAGCACCACAAACCCATCGGTACCTCGGGTATGAAGCACACCGGTTTCGAGGTAAGTCGAGTCTTCAATTCCTGGAAGCCTTTCAAAAGCATCTGACCATTGGAATTTACTTTCTTTGGGTCAATTTGGTCAATGGCACTGTAATAGATGAAAAGCCCTCAACAAATCTCTAATAGTACTCGGCTAAACCCAAGAAACTCCTGATATCTAAAGGATTCACCGGTCTAGGCCAATTCTTCACCGCTTCTATTTTCTAAGAGTCCACTCTTTACCATCACTTGTGTCATGACCCGAGTTCACACTCCTGACGTAACACGGGACAAGGAACCCCAAGAAGCTGCAATTCGACCCATGGCATTATCACAACATACACTTAACATGGAAAACATCTAACAACATGAACAAGAGGAAGAAATACAAGAATCTTATATGAACCATAAATACAATTTAACCATACTTAGATACAATGCTGAATCTATCTAAACATGTCTGAAAGCCTTCTATTAAACTGATGAGTTGCTGGGACACAAGCCCCAGCTAACTCCCAAAGTCTGGAAACTAAAAACATAAGAGAATATGAACATAATCATGTCCTCGGAGGATGAGGACTCACCAAGAGCTGCTGAATAGGGATGAAGCGTGTCTAACCACGAGACTGAGTCTGGAAACCTGAATCTATATTATAAAATGATATAGCACAAAACGCGTGCGGTCAGTACTTGAAATGTACTGAGCATGCGGGATAACATAATTAAATAAAACAAATATACGATAAGGATTTAATCAATACATCATAACTACCTTATCATGCTATTCACATGCTTTATCATCACATACACAGAGATACATACATGGAACTTAGTTTTGAATCTCATTTGTATAAATATATTAAACTCATGTGCCAAGGGTCAAATTCTGAACATATAATAGGCCAAATATGAATTTAGTAGCAATATATTGTACTGAATCATTACTGATAACTGAGACTGATCATCATCTTATTAAGCCATTATAATCTGAAAGCTAGGTCATGCAAGATTGAATCATACTGATATCATCATTAAGGGAGTCTCTCTCTATTATGAAGGATCTCGACTGTACTAGGGAGTCACTCTACCATGGAGGATCCTGACCGTACTAGGGAGTCACTCTACTATGGAGGATCCCAACTGGATGATAGGAGTCACTCTCTACTATTGACGATCTCGACTGATGCTAGGGGAGTCACTTACTATGGAGGATCCTGATTGATGCTAGGGAGTCATCCACTATTGAGGTTACGCCCGCCTTGGGTATGCGACTGGCACCTGGCATTTTGGTAGGACCTGGACTGGGTTAACTGCAAGCAAGCCTAGGCACGTCTTGTGCCTGGCTAGCTTTATTTGATTTCTGGAAACAATGGCTATATAACGGCTGCAAACACAGCCTCCGACCGACTGGGCCTATAGCCACCTGCATATGTAGTAGCAGCTAACCAGAACATACTCATAACAAGGAACTCATGCGGGTCGACAAGGCCACCATGCTGTCTAGTCATCTGAAACTCAACATAGAGAATACTAAATAACTACGTGACCGACGAGGTCACCACTATTGTCAAGCTATAGCCCCACAATGTGCCCAGCATAAACAAGAATACCAACAACTGAACTCAATGCACGGCCTCACACGACCGGCTAACTGACCACAGGGAGATAAATACATACAATCTGCAAGCCTCATATAACATAGAAATGATCGATAGGGCCCCGACTCACCACTCCATACTGTACAATAAGAGAAAAAGAGCTACACCTCTGGAAATCAGGCCCTGATGACAGGAGCTGATGATTCTATAGCTGGCTGGAATCACGAGGGATCGCCTCTCGTCTATGAGTACCTGCAGGCAAGTAATGCAGCGCCCCAATGGGCGTTAGTACCGCATGTACTGAGTATGCAAAGCAACTGACTACAACTGAATAATAAACACATAACTTGCAAATGCTGTATAGCAGGAGATAACTGAATCTGAAGAAACTGATATGAATTGAATCAGACTTTCTGTGCTGTGATAGGGCAGGAGCGTACCGGTAGACGTGGTGGCCTGCTGTCTATTAACTAGTATATAGCACATAAATAGATATACATGTAGCAAGCAAGAGTCAATACCAACCCCATGTTTATGGCGCCAAGCAAGCAAACAATCTAATATACCCCTACCCGGGTCAAACCAGCCAAAAATAAGTCACTCCACTCATCTGCTAACTAGGAGCACTCTGCTGGCCCCCAGGTCTCTGCCCGGGTCCATAGCCTCTGATATAAATAATGTGTCTGAGTCCGGAGGACTCTATACTGTATCTGTAACTGAATCTGAATCTGTTCCTGGGCGCTTGCGCTCAATAGGGCTATCTGTATTGTAATGTTGATCAGCCTGATATGGGAAAGCTTCATCCCATCTTCGTCCAAACTGGGGACGGCATGCCACTCCTTGGAGTGACGTTAACCCATCCGCTCAGTGGGTGACACGATTACCAACCCAGGAGGCGAGGGACGCTCAATAAGATGCCCTCACGACAAAATCAAGTCTCAACAAACAATAAGCACATATATATATAGCAAGCATGTTTAACTGAAAAGTACTATCTGAATTCTGATTTCTTTTTCTGATCTCTTTCTGTGTTTATCTGATTCTTATACTGTTTATACTGATTCTGTAATCTTTATCTAACTGTATGGCTAATCTGTAGCCAAGATACTATCTGTATGAATGGCTAATCTGTAGCCAAGATATCTGTCCGAATGGCCAATCTGTAGCCAAGATATCATCCGGCTCCGAATGGCTAATCTGTAGCCAGAATACTATCTGTCTATCTGATTTTACTTTACTAACTTTTATTCTGAATATCTGTATCATATTATTCTAAAAACATGCTTGTTGACCACATACTGGCTATACTGAGTCTGGAATGCTAACTCGCCATTTGGCGCATGATTTACTATCCTTTGGACTGAGTACGATATAACAACGCAAACCAGCCTTACTGAACTTGCACAATACTCATCATTCAAACTCGGGAGTTCTGTTACGGAGTCTACTATGATATACAAGGCTAAAACTACTAACTTGCCAAAGAAACTGGCTTTACATACCTTAACCTTGAGTTATCCACTATCGGACGAAGCCTATCAAAGTACTCCAGCTATTTCTCCAATCTGCATTCATATACAATGTCAATTAGTACTAAATACATCACTATTCTGAAAGACAACGTCACTTTCGATATATTTATAGCCTAAACTTAGCTTATCAAAAGACGGTCAAAAACTTGCCATTTTCGAAAGTCCATATATGAGGAAGTATTCACTTTAAGGCTAGGAGTACATTGACACTAATTTGGAGCAATTCTACTTACCTTAGCCCGGTAGCGTGATGATTTGCTGTCGGCCGAATTCTTGAAACTAAATCCGCAGGAATGCTCCCTGCTGCTAAATACCTTGGTATCTGAGGTTAATTTGGATTTTGACTATGTTTGACGGCGTAATCGACGATAATTTAATATCTTCGTACTCTCTCTCCTCTGTTCCTCTCGCGGTTTCTGGAAATTTTCTGATAATTATCAATTAAAAACGAAGTGGGGGCTTTATATACTTGGCCTGACAGGCTCAACGTGTCACGGAGCCAACGTGGAGGTCTGCCTGCACACACTGCCATCACGGAGGGGCTCTGCCCCGGCTCCTTCCACGATGGTTCGACAAGTTTCTCGTCCGATCTTTTCCCGGGCCTTTTTCTAGCATGTATGACTTTCAAATACGCTTAACCAATACGAGAATAGGCCATCTATGTCGGGAATTTACGGGGTGTAACATGAGGATCCTGATTGTTGCTAGGAGTCACTCTCTACTATTGAGGATCCCGACTGATGCTAGGGAGTCACTCTCTACTATTGAGGATCCCGACTGATGCTAGAATCTGAGAGGTACTGGTCTGACATTATATATATCTGGTCTATACTACTGCAGCTAGTCAGAAACATGAACATCCTCTGCTTTCTTCATACATCATTCATTTCGAAAGGACTGGGGGCTAATTTCTACTAACAACAATCCAAACGTTCGGGAACTATCTTTCTCATGCTTTATCATCATAACTCTTATCATAATGGAGCCATACTAGCATTTTTTTCATAGGTCCAACATTAATGAGCATCTTTGGTTTCATATCAAGCATACTACTTTCTCATCGTTAAATTCCAGCTTCATATTAATCAGCATGTATCATAGAGACATTCATGACCCATACATTCAACTCATACTTTAAC
>JACEIK010007302.1:0-46251 GCA_018107945.1 Datura stramonium
TTTTCCCATGGTGTCAAAGAGTGAAGTGATAAAAAGAAAAGAAAAGTGATGAAAAAGAAAGAAAGGAAAAGAAAGAGTCAAGGGTGAAATAGCCAGAATTAAAGGGAAGAAAGTTGTTTAACTAAATGTTTCCCTTCGATAGTCTGGTGTGTTAAAGAAAGGGGTGATAAATATAAAAATTAAACTTCAAGAGGAGGAAGCAAGAAGATAATTCTGGAAGTTGATGGGATGTGTGAAAAAGCGCTTAAGGAAGCTGGTTACTATTATTGGTTAGCCCAGTATATACTAGTTCCGTAGCTTAGTTAAAGAAAGGGGTGATAAATATAAAAATTAAACTTCAAGAGGAGGAAGGAAGAAGATAATTCTGGAAGTTGATGGGATGTGTGTAAAAGCGCCATGAAGCCGGTTGCTATTGGTTAGCCCAGTATATACTAGTCTGTAGCTTACATTGGCAACCCGTTAAGTCCTATGATCTTACATCACGCATCCTTTATATTAGTGGAGTAAGACACTAGAGGCAAGCCTATGGGTCATGACGAATGCATGTGAATTCGTTTGGGAGAGGAGTGAAATGGGGTGTGTACATATATACCCTGGACATGGATTTCCTTAAAGTTCATGTGATTAAAACAGGGAATCTCTCCTAGTGTTGTGAGGGCACATGTTTGATGATAGAATACATTCGTGTCGGATATCTTGGTCAACTAATATGCATGAGTTTGCCGATATCGAGAGTCGATTCTTGTGCTAAAAAGTCTTGATTTATTAAGTGTCGTGTAATAAGGATGCTATGCATGTCTTTCTGATGATTGCTTTGAACATAATCGCTGACCGTGGTTTGGACTGTCGAGCCTAAATAGCCATGAAGGATATCAATTGCATGAGTTGTATGAATATTGTTCGAGGACCTAACAAGATTTTAAGTGTGGGTAGGTGATAAGGGGCATATTTATATGCCAAATCGATACTCAAATGTATAACTTTTGTCTTGTTTGTCTAATAAATTGTGTACATTCTCATGTAAATTGTATGGAAGTGTGAATTTATAATAACCAACATGATTAGCGTACAGTTTTGTAGGAAAACATGCTTTTGTTGATGAAAATGACATGTTGGGAGAAATCAAGAAGCGAACTCGATTGAGCAAGGAAGCAGATGGTGAAGCGAATATGACAAGGGCTCATGATGAGCTACATGGCACGCCACATCAGGAGGCGTTCTGCCTGAATGGAAATTCCAAGTAAATTCCTGAAGGTCCGCGATCAGCCGTGCCACGTTGGAAGTGAATTATTCGATGGTGCATTTCCAGAGAGGGTCCGCGATTTAACCGTGGCACGTTGGCTGTGCTCCGCGATGCACGCCGTGCCACGTTGGTAGCAATTACCTGGGCAGACAAATTCCAGAGGGCTTCACAGTTGCACCGTGTCACGGAGGCAAGCCGCGATGCACTCCGTGACACGTTGCTCGTTATTCCGTGGAAAATTTATCCCCAGTATAAATAGAACACTTAGGACATTTTCAATAATCTTGACTTGGTGGAGCAAGAACGTGGGTTACAGGCAACATTGAGGACGGTGAAAATTTAGGTTCTTCTCATCTCTTTCTTCTTCCATTCAATTGCTTGTGCGATTAACACTTGTTTTAGGATGATTAATCCACAAATGAGTGGCTAATTCTCCTTCTTGCTGAGGTTATGAACTTTTGTGTTGTCATGTAATTATTGATTGTTGGTTTATTTTTCTTTTCTTCCATGGTTGTTCTATTTAATTCTTGCTCCTACTACATTAATGTCTGGCCAATGTTAGTGTAAATCCAAAAAGTCCGGTTTCACCCGAGAGGGCACTAAATTGGAAAGTTGTGGTTCAGGATATGATCTTTTCTGGTTCGGAGAATTGGGAATTGATTTACCTTCGGGATAGAAATATACCCGAAAGTCGTATTAGTCATGTGTGGAACTGGTTTCGTATTGCTAGAACCTGGAATTCCTTCTTACCTAAATGTAGGTGGAAGGTTCATGATTCTTAAGTTGGGTTAAATACGAGAGTTTTAGTCCATAGTGCAGTTCGACTTTGGAAGCAACCTGAGGAAAAGATAAACCACGAATTACTAGTTCGTGTCTTCACATGTTCTTCGTAACCTCAGCATGCCTAACCATTGTTTAGATTCAATAGTATAATTAGCTTAGTGTAGTATAAAAATTATATTCTCAAAAAACAAAACTATTTTTCAAGTTTACCTCGTTGGTTCCCTCACCGTATAGTTATAGTAAATTGACGTTTGAAAGTTTTCACCCTGTATTCCTATTCCTGTGTCTGACAATCCGGTTCTTCAAAAGAGCCACTTTATTATTTGTACGACCAGACACCATGGGCTCACGCAAGTCCTTGCGCTAATAGGTGATTGATTTTAATCGGGTGATGGTATAGTTCGTGAGATTGTGTTATGAATCGGCAGATTCGTGGAAATATTTTGAGGATTGGAGATTTTTACATGGTAAGGACGGGAGGATACCACGAGCCATAGGAGGGATTGTATGACCATGGTATGAGTTGTGACAAAGAAAGTGTACGCTTTTCTAGCGAATTCATTAAGGGTATTTTCATAAATCCAAAGTTTCTAAGCACTGAAAAGAGGGTTTTAAAGGATTTTAACCTATCCTAGTTCATCCAACTTTCATGCATTTCTCCTTTGAAGATAAAGCTTAAACCCTTTAATTTCTTCTCCAAATCTCTTGGGATTTTAAACAGTGTAGATTTAGCTCACTCCAGTACGTTGAGGCTATGAATGAGAGCCTTTTCACTCTCATGCTCAAAGTTCTCCCTCACTCCTATGAATCCAAGTTCTAGATCAAGTTCATGATCTTATAGGTTTTAACCCCAAATTCCATAATTTTTAAAAAATTCTCTATGATTTAATTATGGGTCATTTTCATTTCATGTTTCAAAAGTATGTTTTAAGATTTATGGGCAGATCTACCACCTATATTGATTAGATTCACATGATTTCTCTATTTTGTAAAATTATTCTAATTATCCACTTTCATGAAAAGTCGTTTATGATTTATAATTTCAAGTATGATGAGATACCTAGAATGAATGGAAGTCGATGAATTACCCATGTAAGAATCTATGATTTTGACTTATGAAATCTATTTCAAGTATTTATGATTTTAATATTTAGGAAAGCCTACTAATGTTAAGCATACTATGATTCACTAAATTCTACAAAATCAGCTTATCATATGGTTTTGGAGTCTATGCATCTCACTTTCAAACTATGATATGGTTTCAAATGAAAAACAATGGGAGTACTATGTATGTTTTTAGGAGTAGAGCCTAGCATCATGTAGACCTGGGGTTTAGGCAAACTCTGAGTCTCAAAACTACGTGTCAACGTAGGCTTCATATATAACTTGGGACCTCCCTTGTGAGCTTCCTTTTCCCGTATGGCCTTCTCATCTTGATATCGATATCTTGGTAGTCCTTAGCCTTGGCAAGGTTTTGACGGCTCTGCCTGACTTGAGTGTGATAGTTGGGGCACGGTAAGCTTTATCATGATGGCATCGGTTAAGATGAGTCTCCCAATGTTCCTCATGATTTCAAGAAAAGCTTATGAAATTTATGATATGTTTTTAGCAGTTTGACCAAAGGACCATTTTATGCTTTTACTTATGATTTCAGTTATGGCAAGCCATATGATTCTATTTTCAGCTTCGAATCATTCTATTCAGATATGAAATTCGGTTTATGACTACATGTATTCAGATATCAAAGATGCATTCCTTGCTCTCATGATCTTACGATTTATGTTTATATGCATGTATATCTAGTTTATACTTACTCAACATGTTTTGCTTACCTTTGCATACGCAGTACATTCCAAGAACTAACTGCACACTCTATGATGTATCATTTTTTGATATAGTTTCAGACGATCCTACTCGGGCCAGCCAAGTTAGCCGTATATCTCAGCTTTAGTCTTTCTGTTTTCCACTGTGGTGAGTCCTCATCCTTCGAAGACCTTTAGTTTGATTTTGAGCGTTATTATTTCCAGCCAGACTTTAGTGAGCTAGTTGGGGGTGTTGACATCTCTTCATATGGCTAGAGGCTTATTATACACATATGTAGAACTTCGCCTTGTCGTTGTTAACTTGTACGGTTGATATGTATTCGTACTTCCGGCTATTCATGTTTTCAGTTATCATCTTTCACTTAATGTCACGATTCGAACATAGGCCCAGATCGAGACGATGTGGGGCAAGGAGTCCCAAGAGACTCTGAAAATGGCTCCATGCGCTGAGCATACATCTAATTCGATCAATAAAAGCGAAGACTTAACATAATGAGCATAACGAAATTCTAATCGTAACATAACATTGATATCAGAATTCACATATTAAATGACGAGCTGATTACTACAGTCTAAAAGCTCTACATAGCTGATGGGTTACGGCAGCACCCCAACTAACCCGATTGGTCTTAGGAAACCGAAAATACCAAGATAACTCCATAATGAATGGTCCTAGAGACGAGAACTCATCACATAAGCTTAATGCCACTCTGAAACTTTCTAGTAATGGGGTTGAGTCTGGAGATCAGAGCCTGTATTATGAAATGATACATCATAGAATATGTGGTCGAGACGTGGAATGTACCGAGTATGCAAAATAAGTAAAACCTCTTAAATAAGTAAATTACTTAAACATGCATAATATAAAACATTAAAAAGATAAGAATCTGAGAATTGGGCTTGCATGCTATTTTCTGAAAGCATGATGTGAACATAACTGAACATCATAATTGAATTGAATGACCCAAAGTTGAAATCCGATAATCATAATTAAAACTAAACATTGGGTCAAACATACTTAGAACATATATATATACATCATGAATGATAAACATGCATAACTGAAATCATGAGGAACAATGGGAGACTCGTCATAAACGACACTACCGTGATGAGCTTACCTGGCCCCAGCTTATCACATAATCAAGTGGGTAAAGCTGTCCAAAGTCTCTGCCAGGCTAAGGACAATACCATGATATCGATATTTCAAGCTCAAGGCCCCAGGGAAGGGGAAAGCCACATAGGGGGTCCCAAAATAACTGATCATACCTACGTTGGTGCGTAGTTCTGAGGCATAGGACTGACCCCTAGCCTACTGGTGCTAGACACTACCCCAAAACATGCATATGCTCTAATATTTTCAATGAAGCCGACTATCATCTATTGACGGTTGAATAATCATATACATATAAAATTTGAAATCATACATGAGGAGCCATGGCTCCAGACCATACCACAAGTTGAACATACTGGGAGTCTTGACTCCAAAACCATGTGGTAGCTAATTAACTTGAAATCATAAGTCATACTTGAGCATATGGGCTTTCCTAATACTTATACATGCTTGAAAATACTAATTCACTCAAAACATGATCATAAACATGGGTAACTTGAAAACATATTTTTCATAAATAATATCTTATCATACTTGAACATTCATCATAAATCTCAATTTTCTTGAACATCTCATATTGGGCATTTTAATTTGTAACATTGAAAACATGATTATAATTGAAAATAATGTAAAACTTGAGCATGAATCATAATTCAATAGTAGAAACATACTTAGATCATACCCATGTAGAAACTTAGGTAAATTCATGCATTGGGTTAAAACTCCATAGGATCATCATATTGATTTTCATGAATTAGAGAGGGATTGGGCATGGGTGTGAACAATTTCAGCCATTCATAACCTTACATATTTGAGATGGACTAATTTCACCACTTCCTTTGATTTCCAAAGAAGAATTGAAGAATAACTTGAAGGAATTAAGATTGATCACCTCCTTAGCTCTCTAAGTTTGTATGCATGAGTAGGAATAGTCTAGAATGAACTTGAACCTCTTAATACTCACTATTCACATCTTAAAATGACGTAGTTTAAGCCTTAGGATCATAGGAATTATGGAAAAGCCCTACAAAATTTATGAAAATAACTGCATGCCAGTCTTTATGAGTGATTGGACGAGTCGTTACAAAGGAAATGAGTCATCGCCTCGTCGCTAGGGTGCACTACCAATGCTTCAAAGGTGTCCCCATGAGGGACTTAACGACTCATTACCGTTGACCACGACTCATGGTCACCACTCGTTACCTTCATTACTCAACCTCAAGTCATTCACCAAATGCTAACCATGACTCACCAAACGAATCGTGGTGTCTAACCATAACTCGTGAGATCCAATCGTAAGGTACACTCACCAACTCCTCCTTCACCTTCCAAATTCCCTTGACCACGGGTGACCCGATGACTCGTGGCTGACCATGACTCGTGGTTACACCGTGGTCTCCTAAATTGAAATATCCCAGGTAAGCTAACACCTCACCACGAGTCACCTAACTATCGTGGTCAACCTTACGGGTCACATGAATACCCGTCTGTGACTCCGGTGTAGAAAATCCTATTTTTTCATTTCAACTCTAGGTTTAATCTTAGGGCACCAGGGGTATAACAATATCTCTCCCTTGGGAACATTCTTCCTCGAATGTAGAAAATCATAATAAAAAGCAGAAATGCAATCATCATACTCAAATTCTAATCATTTAAGCTTAAAACTAACGGAATGACTAACTCCGATTTAAACTACATGACCAAACTGAATTCATGAATCATATATACATCCATATACATGAAAGAAACTGGGGCACACGAATTGAACATAAACTGAATAGAGTATTTGGGCGAAAACTAATACCTCAAGTTGGAACTAACCGTAGGGAATAATATGTGCGTATCTAGCCATCATGTTTGGATTCGGCTTCCGACGTATGTTATACCCAGAATGACCAAAGAACAGAACCGGGAGTTTAAATGGAGAAAAGCTAAGAAAACTGACACCAGGCATAGAACGAGTTTTGAGATGACCCATTGCACAAATTTCACAAGTCTTGATGTGACTCATGGGGAGGCCTTGACTTAATCAGCAGCTTGGGAAAAGTGAACCCATGGGTGTGACAACGACTCGTGGTCAGACCCCACGAGTCGTTAGTCAGTCATGGGGTGAGCAAGGAAAGAAAAGAGAAGAAGGGAGGCAATGCACTTGACGGAAGGACCCCATGAGTCATGGTCACCCGCAGATTTGTAGGGAGGGCCTGGGTCACTGCGTTAACCGAGGAATTTATTGGCATGCAAGAATTGTACATAACAGGTGTTGACCACAAGTCATGGTCACTAGTAACGAGGTTACAGGTTGCCCCGATGAGCCCAGTGATCAAATGAGCAGGGTACTTAACGGACGACTCCATGAGTCATGGCCCAAGGTGATGAGTCGTTAGGTCCTTCATATCGGGACCACTTGACGCTTATTTTCCGTGAATTCAATAAGGGATTTTCCATAATTCCTAAATTCTAAGACCTAAACTACGCCGCTTTGAGTTATGAATAGTGACTTTAAAAGGGGTTAATTTCATTTTAGGCCTTGTCTGTTCATGCATGCAAGGTAAAAGACTAAAGAGGGTGATCAAGCTTAACATTATTCAATTTCTCTTTAATTTCCTATTGGGCATCTAAAGAAGTGTAAGAATCAGCTACCAACAGGTATGTAGGGTTATGGATGGTGATTTCTTTCACACGCATGCCCAATCCGTCTCTAATCTATGGGGTTTTAGCCCAAATGCATGAATCTCCTATTTACATACGGGTATTACATAATTATGATTCTACTATTGAATTATGAAGCATGAGAAATTTTTATAATGTTTTCAATGAAAAATCATGTTTCTAGTTTTATAAATTACAAAGCCTATTGAGAGATGTTCATGAAAGATGAGATTTGTGATGAATGTATGATGATTATGAGATATTAAGATAAAAAGCATGTTTTAAAGATACCCATGTTTACAATTATGTTTTTGAGGCGAATTGAGTATTTCTAAGTATGATAAAGCTTTGGGCAATCTCACATGTCTAAGTATGAAGTATGATTTCCTGAACTAAGCTTACACATGGTTTTGGAGCGAAGACTCCCACTATATTTTCAAATTTTTGTGTATTTTTTGAGGTAAAACTTCTCATATGCATGATTTCATTTAGATGCATTGATTATTGAGATTCGCCAATAGATGATGTTGAGCTTCATTATAAAATGATGTACAACACATGCATGTTCTTGGGAGTAGTGTCTAGCACCGAGTAGGCTAACAAACTTCGATCACCCTATGCCTCGAACTACTAATACTCTTATATATATATATATATATATTACTCTTCGGGACCTCTCTTGGGAGCAATCCCCGGCCCTAATGTCCCACGAGCTTGATATCGATATTATGGTATCTTCCCTAGCCCTGGCAAGGCTTTGGACGGCTCTACCCACTTGAGTGCGATAGTTGGACCACGTAAGCCCTATCGTGGTATGTCGGTTAAAAGACGATTCTCCCATTTTTCCTAATGATTTCAGTTATGCATATTCATTAATCATGAGATTTATATATATGCATGTTTTAAACCAGGTTTGACTCAATGTTCATCTTTACTTATAAATGTCAGAATTTAGCTTTGAGTTAATTGATTCAATTATGATGTTATCAAGTTATGTTATGAAGAGATCATGATTTCAGAAAGAATGTGTGCAAGCCTTACTCTCAGATTCTTAACGTTTATGTTTACATTATGCATTGTCGTTAAATGATTTTATTTACTTAAGCGGTTTTACTTATCTTGCATACTTGGTACATTCCACGTATTTACCGCATGTTCTATGTTGTATCATTCCATGATATAGGACCCCGCTCTCAGGTTCAGCCCCGCTTGTAGTTAGCTTATCAGAGTTAGCATTCATATTGTGGGTGAGTCCTCATTTCCTTAGGACTAGACTATTCAGATTTCCTATATGTATTTCAGTTTTAGTTTTGTTGAGTTAGTTGGGGTCTTGTCCCATCTACTCGCCATGTTTAGAGGCTTTTCAGACATATGTATGAATTCAGCTTCAGATTTCGTATTCAGATGTGATGTTTAAGTTAGACTCTCACTATCATTATATTTTTGATTATTCATTTTTCTTGATTGAGTTAGATATATGCTTATGCCATGGGTTGACTTGGGGTCTCTCGGGGCTCTTTGTCCCGTGTTGCGATCCGAGCCTCCGTTTGGATCATGAAAAACTTGGTATCAGAGCAATAAGTTTGAAGTTTCCATGGGTGTATAAAAGCCGTGTTAAGTTGAGTCTTTTTCATGGGTGTGAAGCGCGCCACACTTATGACGAAGAGGCTATAAGACATTTAGGAAATGTTTCCTTCTTTCATTTATCTGTGTCGTGCGATGAAATATCTCCCCATCCTTATAATTAGTGTTATTCCCAATTGCAGGATCATGGCTCCTCAAGGAATGAATGGTAGAAGGAATGGAAATGGTGAAGGCCACGAGGATGCAAATGGAAATGGGAAGCAGCAGGCCCCACCAGTTCAGCAGCACCAGGCACTAGAGTTAGCTGCCCATGCCGAGTTTCGGGCCGCTATTCAGATGCTTGTGCAGGCCTTGACCACTCAGGTCAATCAGCAGGCTGTTGCGCATGTTCCATAAAATGGCAACATAGCGGCGACTCAAGTCAGAGACTTATTGAGAATGAAACCGCCAGAGTTCCTCGAGTCAAAAGTAGAGGAGAAACCGCATGAGTTCATAAATGAGATTGTGAAGATCACCCATGTCATAGGGGTGAATGGAGTTGAGTGCATGGAGTTGGCCTCGTACCAGTTGAAATGGGTCGCACATATCTAGTTTCACCAATATAAAGATAACAGGGTCATCGGAGTGAGCCCTATCACTTGGAAGAGTTCCCTGTTGCATTCTTCGATCGATTCTTCCCTCGTGAGATGAGGGAGCTGAAGGCAACTGAGTTCGTGAATTTGAAGCAAGGGAGAATGACAGTATAAGTGTATTCCCTTGAGTTCACTCGCCCATAAAAGTATGCCCCAGAGTTGGTAGCCGATCAGAGGGTGCGGGCATGTAGGTTCGTCCGTAGAGTAGCGGACTATTTGGACAAGGACTGTAGGACCGCTATGCTCCACCAGGACATGGAATTTCCATGGATGGTCTTGTACACCCAACAGATAGAGGCGGCACATCTCAGAGAGAGGGAGGCCAAGAGGGTCAGGACCGATGACCACAAATTCTCACAGTCGAGGCCAGGTGGAGGGCACCGATAGCAGATCCACCAGAGATCATCAGCCCCAGCATCTTAAGCATTTAGTGTGCCATCTAGACCGAGGCACGATCAGAGGGGGCGAGCATCAGGATCGAGGTGTCAGAGCAGCAGACCCACAAATTCTAGCATCCCAGCTTGTCGCAGGTGTGGTCGGGGGCACACAGTCCATTGCTTGGCAGGTTCAGGTGCTTGTTTCAGGTGTGGGAAGCCTGGACACATGCTCATAGATTTCCCAGCAACGAAGTAGGATCATGATGAGGGCCGAGGCCCATTCTCTAGTACAGCAGCCCCTCCCGTATGCTCAGCCAATCAAGGGGCATTGACTAGCACAGTTGGCGGTCAGCGCCAGAATGGATTCTATACCTTAGCATCCCATCAGGAGCAAGAGTTCTCCCTAGATGTGTTCACTGATATGTTACGAATTTTCCATATTGATGTTTATACTTTGTTAGATCCAGGGGATATCTTTTCTTTTGTGACACCTTATGTGGCCAGTAGCTTTGGAGTCAGTCCCGAAGTCTTATAAGAACCCTTCTCAGTTTTTACTCCAGTAGGTGACTCAATTGTAGCTAGACGGGTGTATAAAGTTTTCCCCGTTTCAGTCCTTCAGAAAGTCACCTCAGTAGATTTGATAGAGTTAGCGATGACTGATTTCGATGTTATTCTCGGCATGGACTGGCTATTTACATGCTATGCTTCATTTAACTGTAGAAGCCGGGTAGTAGAATATAGATTTCTGGGTGAGCCAGTCTTAGAATGGAAGGGTAGCTCAGCTGTGCCTGTAGGCCGTTTCATTTCTTACCTTAAGGCCAGAAAGATGATTTCTAATGTGTGTGTGTACCATCTAGTTAGGGTTAAGGATGTTGAGTCCGATACCTCTACTATCCAGTCAGTCCTAATAGTTCGTGAGTATCCATAGATCTTTCCTAATGATTTGTCGGGAATCCCTCCTGAGCAGGAGATTGATTTTCACGCCCCAGAACTAGGGTAGGGTGCAACTGGAAGTCGATTCATGGTCGATCGAGAAGCCGGCTATATAACATCTATAAATGTAACACTAAGGCTGACCAAGCCACCTGTCACAACCAACCAAGATAAATACTGGGCCAATAATGCCTTGATAATTATAAATATGCAACCAGGAAAGGCGACAAGGCTACAATAAAGCTACGCAAGGCAATGAAAAACCGATATGACTACACAACCCATACTACTATACAAAATAGTCCACATCAGCCACTACAGAGTAAACAAACTTAAATGCACGGGACAGGGCCCCGGCCTACCCATGTTGTACACAAAACTAAAAATAGTCCAAACTAGGACATGGCTCCTAGAAGAGAGGAGCATACCATTATTCTGCTGAAGTCTGGCTCCTACTACGTCCGATGATCTGAGCCTCGGCCTGTACCTGCAACACGATTGCAGGAAAGGTCCCAAGATGAAGGGAAATCAGTACGAATAAAATGTACGGGTATGTAAGGCTGAAAATTGTAAACATGTAAGATAAAAATGATAACTAGGCCAGAAAGAAGTAGTAACAACCCAAAATTCTGAAAACAAAAACCTGACAATAACTCATTATTTAAGAGCGATACATGAAAAATAGGATGCACGAAAGCTAATTTTGAGGGCAACTCCAATTCATATGCCACCTTGCCAACCCGCTTCACAATCCGGTAGGGGCCAACATAACGAGGGATGAGTTCCCCATTCTTTCCAAACCTCATCACTCCCTTCATGGGAGACACCTTTAGAAACACCCAATCAGCCACTTCGAACTCAAGTTCTCTCCTTCTCACATCAACATAGGACTTTTGGCGACTTTGAGCTATTTTCAGCCTGTCCCATATGAGTTGAATCCTCTCTATGGCCTCATGGACTGAATCTGGTCATATCATCGCAGCTTCACCGACCTCAAACCAACCAATAGTTGACTACATCTCTGCCCATAGAGAGCCTCAAACGGAGCCATTTGGATGCTGGAATGGTAGCTGTTATTATATGCAAACTCAATAAGAGGAAAATGGTCATCCCAACTACCCTTGAAGTCAATCACACATGCTCTCAACATGTCCTCGAGTGTCTGAATTGTCTGCTCCACCTGACCATCCGTTTGCAGGTGAAATGCTGTACTGAGCTTGACCTAAGTACAAAGTCCTTTTTTAAACGACCTCCAAAACTGAAAGGTAAACTGAATACCTCTGTCTGATATTATGGACAAGGTTACCCCATGCAACCGAACTAGATCTTGGATGTATAGTTTGGCATAATACGTCGCTGAATTAGTGGTTTTGATCGGTAGAAAATGAGAGGCTTTGGTCAACCTATCCACGACCTCCCAAATGGAGTCATACTATCAACGAGTGAGAGACAACCCTGTTATGAACTCCATATTAATTTCTTCCCACTTCCAAGTAGGGATCTGATATGCTGAAGCACACCTCTGGGTCTTTGGTGCTCAACCTTCACTTGCTGACAGTTTGGACACTTAGCTACAAATTTTGTGTGATGTCCTTCTTCATTCCATTCCACCAATAGACTTTCCGTAGTTCACAATACATCTTAGTGTAACCTGGATGTATCAAATATCTGGAACCTGAGCCTCATGTAACATCCAATTTCTAAAATCATCAACGTTCGGGACACACAAGAGACCCTGATATCAAAGCACACCATCTCCCCCTTTGGAGAAGACCTCTACCTTCTAATTTTGAATGACTTCCTTTAACTTTAACAAAATAGGGTCCTCATCTTGTATAGCTTTTACATCAGTCACCAAGGATTATTCTGATCCGTTCAGAATAATAACACCGCCATCAGTTGAGTCAACCAAATGGACTCCCAACCTTGCAAGTCGATGCACATCCTTCACCAACTCTTTCCTCGCCTCATCCACATGGGACACACTCTCCATAGAGAGTCTACTAAGTGCGTCCGCTACTACATTAGCCTTGCTCGGATGGTAAAGGATACTCATGTCATAATCCTTAAGTAGCTCCAACCACCTCCTTTGGCATAGATTTAGTTCCTTCTAGGTAAACACATATTGTAGACTATTGTGGTCCGTAACATATCTACATGGACCCCATACAAATAGTGTCTCCAAATCTTCAATGTGAATACCACCGCCGCCAATTCAAGATCATGGGTCGGATAATTCTTCTCATGAACTTTCAGCAGATTGGAAGCATATGCTATCACTTTACCATGCTGCATGAATACACAATGAAGGCCAATCCTAAAAGCATCAGACTACACCACAAACCCATCGGTACCCTCTGGTAGGGTTAACACTGGTGCTGAAGTGAGTTGAGTCTTCAACTCCTGAAAGCTCCTCTCACAAGCATCCGACCATTGGAACTTCACTTTCTTTTGTGTCAATTTGGTCTATGGTGCTTCAATAGATGAAAAACCCTCAACAAATCTCTTATAGTACCCGGCTAAATCCAAGAAAATCCTGATGTCTGAAGGATTCACCGGTCTAGGCAAATTCTTCACCGCTTCTATTTTTTGAGAGTCCACCTTTATGCCCTCAGTTGACACCACATGGCCCAAAAATTCCACTAAGTTAAACCAAAACCCACACTTGCTGAATTTAGCATATAGTTGATGATCCTTGAGAGTCTGTAGTACCACCCCCAAATGAGCAGCATGCTCCTCCTCGCTCCGAGAGTATATTAGGATGTCATCAATAAACACGATCACGAACATATCCAAGTATGTCCTGAACAACTTGTTCATCAATTCAATAAAAGTTGCAGGACCATTCGTTAGTCCAAAATACATAACTACAAACTCATAATAACCATACCGCGTCCTGAAGGCTATCTTCTGGATATCACTCTCCCAAACCCTGAGGTAATGGTACCCGGATCTGAGATCTGTCTTCAAAAAGCACTTAGCACCCTGAAGCTGGTCAAAAAAATCATCAATCCCAGGAAGAGGATACCTGTTCTTGATGGTGACCTTGTTCAATTGCCGATAATCAATATACATATGAAGAGAACCATCTTTCTTTTGGATAAAGAAAACTGGTGCCCCCCATGGAGATTTTGGTCCGATGAATCCCTTATCTAAAAGGTACTTCAACTCCTCTAACTCAGCTGGAGCCATTTTATAAGGAGGAATGGATATAGGTTGCGTATCGGGAGGAAGGTCAATACCAAAATCAATCTCCCGCTAAGGAGGGATTCTCAGTAGATCATCTAGGAAGACTTCTGGATACTCACATACTATTGGGACTGACTAGATAGTCGGGGTCTCGAACATAGCATCCTTAACCTTAACTAGATGGTACACGCAACCCTTAGAGATCATCTTCTAGCCTTAAGGTAGGAAATGAAATGACCTAGAGGCACAGCTGAACTACCCTTCCATTCTATGATAGGCTCACCCAGAAATCTGAACTCTTCTACCTGGGTTCTACAATTAACTGAGTCATAACATGAAAATAGCCAATCCATGTCGAGGATAAAATCAAAATAGGTCATGGCTAACTCTACTAGATCTTCCGAGGTGAATTTCTGAAGGACTGTGACTAGGAAACTTCTATACACCCGTTTATCTACAACTGAATCACCCACTATGGTAGAGACTAAGAAGGGTTCTGACAAGATTTCGGGACTGATCCAAAACTACTAGACACATAAGGTGTCACAAAAGACAAGGTAGCCCCTGAATCTAAAAAAGCATATACATCAAGATGGAAAACTCATAACATACCAGTGACTACATCCGGGACACCTTCTGATCCTAGCAGGATGCTAAGGAATAGAATATATTTTGGCACTGACAGCCACCTGTGCTAGTAGATGCCCCCTGCTGGGCTGGGCGTGCAAGTGGAGCTGCTGAACTAGAAGCTAGGCCTCGACCCCTATCATGACCCTGTCTTGCTTTTGGGCAATCTCTGAGCATATTTCCGGGCTTTTCGCACCGGAATCAAGAACCTGTACTCCCCAAACACTGACCCGTGTGCCCCCGACTACACCTGCCGCAAATTGGGATGTTGGAATTCGTAGGCCTGCTGCTCTGACCCCTAGGCCAGATGCTCATCCTCTCTGGTCGTGCCTAGGTTTGGATGGAACACTCATCGCTGAAGATGCTAGTGCTAAAGATTTCTGGTGGGACTGTTGTCGATGCCCACCATCTAGTCTCGACTGAGAGAATCTATAACTGTCTATCCTGGCCCTCGTGGCCTCTCTCTCCCTTAGATGTGCCGCCTCTGCTGGGCGTACAAAACTATTTGAGGGACATCCATATCCTAGTGGATCATGGCAGTTCTGCAATCCTTGTCTATATAATCTGCCACACCATGAATAAACCTGCTCACTCACACCCTCTAATAAACCACTAACTCGGGGGCCTACTTTGACAAACGAGTGAACTCTAGGGCATATTCCTACACTATTATCTTGCCCTATTTTAGATTCACGAACTTGGCCACCTTCAACTCCCTAATCTCACGAGGGAAGAACTGATCTAGAAAAGCAACGTGAAACTCCTCCCAACTGATAGGGCCTGCTCCGGCTGCCCTACTATCCTTCCACTGTTTAAACCAAATGTGTGCGACCCTTCAACTGATATGAGGCCAAATTAGCACACTCTTCTCCATTCAACCCCATGACCTGGGTGATCTTCAAAATATCATCAATAAACTCATGTGGATCCTCGTCCACCTTTGACCCATGAAACTCTGGTGGGTTCATCCTTAGGAAGTTTCTGACTCGTTTTGCCACAACATTCCCATTCTGAGGTACATGCGCCACTAACTGCTAGTTGACCTGGGAGGTCAAGGCCTGCGCTAGCATCTGAATGGCTGCCCTGAATTCAGCATGGGCAATCGGCTCCGGTGCATGGTGCCCATGGACGGTGGGGCTTATTTGTGCCCGTCTCCATTGCCATCCTCGTGGCCATTTCCATTCCTATTTCTTCCCTTAACTCTGTAAGGAGGCATGATTCTACAATCGCGAATAGCACGAGTTAGAAGGACAGAGAGACATTTCACCGCACGACATAGATCATGAAAGAAGGGAATATTTCCTAAACATCTCGTAGCCTCTTCTTCATAAGTGTGGCGCACTTCACACCCATGAAAAAGACTATACTTAACGCGGCTTTTAGACACCCTAGGACACTGCAAACCTATTGCTCTGATACGAAGTTTGTCATGATCCGAACATAGGCCGAGATTGAGATACGGGACAAGGAGTCCCCAGGGACTCCAAGTTGACCCATGGCATGAACATACATCTAACTTGATTAATAAAAGAGGAGGACTTAAAATAATGAGCATAACATAAGTCTAATCATAATGTAACATCAAAATCAGAATTCACATATTACATGACGAGTTGATTACTACATATAGTCTGAAAGTCTCTACATAGATGATGGGTTGATGGGACAATACCCCCAACTAACCCGACAAGTATGAAAACTGAAAATGCCAAGATAACTGATAATGAATGGTCCTCGGGAGATGAGGACTCACCACCAAAGCTAAATGCTAACTCCGAAAACTAGCTAGTGAGGGGGATGATTTTGAAGATCGGAGCATGTATTATGAAATGATATAGCATAGAGTATGCGCTCAGTACGTGGAATGTACCGAGTATGCAAAGTAAGTAAAACAGCTTAAATAAGTAAAATCATTTAAACATGCATAGTATAAAACATAATCAAGATAAGAATCTAAGAGCAAGGCTTGCATGCTATTTTCTTAAATTATGATCTGCACATAACTGAACAACATAACTGAATCGAATGACCCAAAGCTGAAATATTATAATCATAATTAAAACTGAACATTGGGTCAAACCTACTTTAGAACATATATATGTACATCATGAATGATAAACATGCATAACTTAATTCATGAGGAACAATGGGAAACTCGTCATATAACCGACACTACCATGATAGAGCTTACGTGGTTCCAACTATCACATTCAAGTGGGTAGAGTCGTCCAAAGCCTTACCAGGGCTAAGGAAGATACCATGATATTGATATCAAGCTCACGACCCTTAGGGCGGGGGAAAGCTCACATAGGAGGTCCCAAATTAATTTGATCTTACCTACGTTGGCACGTAGTTCTGCGGCATAGGGTTGACTGAATCTTAGCCTACTCGGTGCTAGACATTACTCCCAAAAAAACATGCATATGCTCTCCATCATTTTTCAACGAAGCTGACCATTGTCTATTGACGAAGTTGAATAATCATATACATATAAAATCTAAAATCATACATGAGGAGTCTTGGCTCAAACAATACCACAAGATGAACATAATTGGGAGTCTTGACTCCAAGACTATGTGGTAAGCTAATTAACTTGAAATCATAAGTCATACTTAAACAGATGGGCTTGCCCAATACTTATACATGCTTGAAAATACTTAATTCACTCGAAAACATGATCATAAACATGGGTAACTTGAAAACATATTTTTCATCAATAATATCTCATCATACTTGAACATTCATCGTAAATATCAACTTTCATGAACTTCTTATGGACGGGCATTTTAATTTGTAAAACTTGAAAACATGATTATAATTGACAACAATGTAAAACTCGCCCATGAATCATAATTCAATAGTAGAAACATACTTAAAAATACCCATGTAGAAACTAAGGAAAAATTCATGCATTGGGTTAAAATGCCATAGGATCATCATATAGATTTTCATGAATTAGAGAGGGATTGGCCATGGGTGTGAACAATTTCACCCATTCATAACCTTACATACCTGAGATGGACTGATTTCACCACTCCCTTGATTTCCAAATGAAGAATTGAAGAAAAATTTGAAGGAATTAAGTTTTATCACCTCCATAGCTCTCTAAATTTGCAGGCATGAGTCGGAATAGTCTAGAATGAACTTGACCCTTTTAATACTCACTATTCATAGCTTAAAATGGCGTAGTCTAGGCATCATAGGAATTATGAAAAAGCCCTTACTAAGTTCGCAGAAAATAACTGCCTGCCAGTCCCTACGAGGGACTGGACGAGTCGTTACCAAGGAAACGAGTCGCCATCTACTGTCGTTAGGTGCATTTCCACTGTTATTCAAAGGGGTCCCCATGAGGGACCTAATGACTCGTTACCAGTGACCAAGACTCGTGGTCAGTACTCATTACCTCCACTGCCCAACTCCTCATGTCATTCACCAAATGCTAACCACGACTCACCAAACAAATTATGGTGTCTGACCACGACTTGTGAGGTCCAATCGTGAGGTACACTTCCAAATCCTCCTTCACCTTCCAAATTCCCTTGACCACGGGTGACCTGACGACTCTTGGGGCTGACCACGACTCATGGTCACCCCAAATTTAAATATCCCAGGCAAGCAAACACTCCTCACCATGATTCACCTAACGACTCGTGGTCAACCTGACAGGTCACATGACGATCCATTTTATTACCTGATGTAGAAAATCCTATTTTTATCATTTCAACTCCCAGGTCTGATCTTAGATCTTCTAGGGTATAACACTTGAAGTATATATTGTAGTTATCATGTTCATGCCATGGGTCAACTTGGAGTCATTCGTGGTTCTAGGTTCCAGGTTCCAGGTTCCATGTCTCGGTCCAAAACTATGTTCGGCTCATGACAAATTAGGTGCTCACTTGCATTTCGCAAGTGCTCTTCATCTCTTGACCAGTGTGGTCCTACGCCTCACCTGCATTTTGCAGGTGCCGACATGCGAAACGTATGTATTGTTCCTCTAGTACTTTTCTTTTTAGTTCAATTCCTCTGCTTTCCCTATTTAAGTTCAATACTTGTAAAATCAAATAGAAATGGCATAAAACCTGCCTAAAATGAGTTGAAAATGAAGCAAAAGCTCATGCTTAACTGCTTAATGAGTTGGTAAATTACCAACAGAACATTTCTATGCATCAATGACTTATTTGATCGGTTATAGGGGCCAGTAGTGTTTTCTAAGATAGATTTGAGATTAGGCTACCACCAATTAAGGATCAGGAATGTGGACATTCCAAAGACTTCCTTTAGGACTCATTGTGACAACTATGAGTTCCTAGTCATGTCTTTTGATTTGACCAGTGACCCAGCAACATTTATGCACACGATGAACCGTGTGTTAAGGGCCGATTTAGACTCATTTGTTATAGTATTCATCAATGACATCTTAGAATACTCAAGGAGTAAGGAGGAGTATGAGCAGTATTTGAGAGTTGTGCTTCAGACCTTGAGAGATCAGCAGTTGTATGACAAGTTCTCTAAGTGTGAGTTCTAGCTTGAGTTCGTGGAATTATTTGGACACGTGGTGTACAAGGATGGGATTATGGTAGATCCAACAAAGATAGAGGTAGTTCATGATTGGGCTAGGCCCACTTCTCCTACTGAGGTTCATAGTTTCGTTAGGATAGCAGGTTATTACAGAAGGTTTGTGGAGGGTTTATCTTTGATTGCAGTTCCTTTGATTCCCTTTCCAGTGGTTTGACGAGTCTGAGGCGAGCTTTCTGAAGCTTAAGGACTTATTGACTTCAGCACTAATTCTGGCATTTCTAGTTGAGGGTCAGGGATTTATAATATATTGTGATGCTTCTAAAATTGGTTTGGGTTGTTTGTTGATGTAGCAGGATAGAGATATTGCATATGCTTCCAGGCAGCTGAAGGTTCACGAGAAGAACTACCCCACTCATGACTTGGAGTTAGTGGCAGTAGTCTTCGCATTGAAGATTTGGAGGCACTACCTATATAGAGTTCATTGTGAGATCTTCATTGATCATCGTAGTCTTCAGCACATTTTCATCTAGAAGGACCTTTAATTTGAGACAACTTAGATGGTTGGAGTTGCTGAAGGACTACGACGTTTTGATTCTTTATCATTCGGGCAAGGTGAATGTGGCAACGGATGCCTCGAGCCAAAAGGCATCAAGCATGGGAAGTTTGGCATTCCTAGTGGTAGAGGTGTGACCTTTGGCTTCAGACATCCAGTCCCTAGCCAATAGGTTGGTTAGACTTGATATTTCTGAGTCAACGGTTTGAGGATGTGAAATTGAGGATGATTCAAGATAAGGTGCTGAGTGGTGAGGCTAGGAAGGCGACCTTAGATCCAGAGGGTGTTTTGAGGATAGAGGGTCGCATCTGCGTTCTTAGAGTGGAGACTTGGTTAGTTTGATTATGGAGGAGGCCCAGTATTCTAAATATTCTATCCAACTGGGGGTAGCAAAGATATATCATGACTTAAGGCAGCTTTACTGGTGGTTTGGGATGAAGCAAGATATCTTGGATTTCGTCTCTAGGTGCTTGAACTATCAGCAGGTGAAGTACAAGCATCAAATGCCATGTCGATTGACTCAAAGACTACCCATTCCTGAGTGGAAGTAGGAGAAATAACTATGGACTTCGTGGCCTGCCATGTACATTTTTGAGATTTAATGCTCTATGGCTCATCGTTGATAGATTGACAAAGTTCGTTCACTTTCTGCCTGTTCAAACTTCATACAGTATACAGAGGTTGGCTCAAATCTACATTCGGGAGATTGCCCATTTGCACGGGGTGGCTATTTCTATCATCTCAGATCATGGTACTCCGTTTACATCGTGTTTTTGAAGGTAAATTCAGAGAGAGTAGGGAACCCATGTTTTGCTTAGCACAACCTTTCACCTGCAGACTGATGGTCAGTCTGAGCGTACTATCCATGTCACGACCCGAGCGTAGACCCCGGATCGAGACAGGAGACCTAGAGCCATAAGTGACCCCAAGCTAACCCATAGAACATACATAGAAGAATTAAGAGCATATCTAAGCAGAAATGACTCATATACATAACGTAAGCGGAATTCTAAATGTTAATAAGCATAAGTGATGACAAAAAGTCAACAACACTGAATCTTCTAATATATACCTAACTGAAAAGCCCCTAGTCACAAGATGAGCTGATGGGACAACACCCCCAGCTAGCTTGACTAAGTCTAAAATACAAGACATAACAAAACATAACAAGCTATCAAGTGCCCTCAGAAGGTGAGGACTCACCTAAACTAGGGCTAAGCTGGACTGAAGCAGGAGTGAAGCTAATATTGAGGCTGAGACTAATCGCCCAAACCTATATCATGAGAAGATATAACATAGAGTATGTGGTCAGTACTTTGAATGTATTGAGTATGTAGAGTAAGTAAAAACAAGCTCATAAAACAGTAAAATAAGATCATGGATATAGAATAAACTGAGACATGAGAGTAGGGAAACATGCTAAAATCTTGATCGTTTAATAGTCATAATCATGAGATATTCATCATAAGATGAAGCATAATGACCTGAGGCTTTGAAAGTAACATGGTATAGTTTACCATGCTTGAAATCATAAGTAAAAACTCATATAACTTATCAATGGGTCAAATATATAAAACATAATATCATTAATCTTGAACATGAATAACATGAAACATAAGGAACAGTGGGAGACTTCATCATAATTGATACCATCATGAATGAGCACATGATGCCCCAACTATCTCGCTAAAGTGGGTAGAGCTGTCAGAAGCCTTGGCAAGAAAAAGAATGATAAAGGCGTAATATTTCCCGTGAGCCTTTCCTGGTGGAGAAACATGCTCTGGAGAGGCCCCAAACATGAATACATAAACCTACGGTGGCACGTAGTTCAGAGACCTAGGTGTGCTAGAACCCTAGCCTACTCGGGGCTAGATACTAATCCCAAAACATGCATATCGCTCATAGTCATAATCATGAAACATATGTTGTTTTACTTAGTCTATTTAGAAAACATAAAAATCATAATCATACTTTACATACGTGAATTAGCCATAAAAACAATGTCGCTGATTTGGTCATGATACATAAGCTTGAGATTCGTGAAATCATGCACACTTAAGTAAAATTATCATAAATTGAAAATCATAGATTCATGAGAGATTCTAGTATAAAACATTTATTCATAGTCATAAATCATGAATATAAACATAAGGGAATTTAATTCATCAAGGATCATAAGAATTTCTCCATATTTGGGCCTAACCCTAGTATTTTTCCAATTTGAACTTGAGGAGTAGAGATCATGATCTTGATCTTGAAAGTTCATGATGGTGGAATAATTCCCCCATTCATAACCCTATATATCTGGGCTTCATGATTCTTTGACTATCCTTGAAGATCCAAGACAAATTGGGAAGATGGAGATGATGAATCCTAGTCTTACCTTGAGAGGGGAAATCTAATCTATGGATTTTTTTTATGAGAATGAGGACTTAGGCTTAGATTAACCCTTTAATCTGACCTTTAGAAAGCCTAAAACAATGTCACTTAGGAGTTAAAAGCATAGGAGTTTACCAAAATACCCCCGAAATACCAAAACAAAATTGGACTCTAGCAGAACCAATGACCAATAGGATGGGTTGTTGGTCTATACAACGGCTAGCTGTATCCATTTGTTGGTTCTTTTATCCATCAGAATGATTCTCTAAACATGCTCCAATGACTAGAAACAACAACTGGTACAATCAAACAATGGGTCAGACAATTCACTTATTGATTCTAGGTGATTTTTGACATTTTTTAGAAGTTTATACTAGGAGGCACAACCAACGACTCGTTGGTCTATTAGAAGGATCATCCTATGGTTGATGCCATTGGTTGGTGCCATTTTTCCAACTAGTTTCGGCTGCAAGTCTCAAATTTGATCCTAGGGACTTTTCGGGGTATTATTATTCAAGTCCTAGAGGATATTCTTTGGGCATGTGTTATTAATTTTGGAGGTAAATAGGACCAGTTCTTTGGTTTGGCATAGTTCGAGTATAATCATAGCTACCATTCAAGTATTCAGATGGCTCCATTCGAGGGGTTGTCTAGTAAGAGGTATAGGTCTATGGTAGGTTGGTTTGATGTTTTGGAGGTTAGACCTTGGGACACTGACTTGTTGGCTGACTCTATGGATAAAGTTTGGGTGATTTAGTAGAGACTTCGTTCTGCTCAGAGTAGGTAGAAAAGCTATGCTGACCATAGGATTCGAGGCTTGGAGTTTATGGTTGTAGATAGGGTTTTCCTTCATGTGTCACCCATGAAGGGTGTGATGAGGTTCAGTAGGAAGGGCAAGCTTAGCCCTAGTTTCATCGCCTCATTTGAGATTCTGCAGTGTATTAGGGAGGTAGCTTATCAGTTAGCTTTGCCTATAGCTCTTTCGGGTGTTCACTCTATTTTCCATATGTCTATGTTGAGGTGGTACATTCTAGATAAGTCTCAAGTCCTCTAGTAGGATTAGGTTCATCTTGATGAGTCCTTGGCTTTTGAGGATGAGCTTGTGGCTATTTTAGACAGGCAGGTTAGAAAATTGATGTTAGAAAGAGATTCTATCGGTTAAGATTCAATGGCGGCATCGTCCAGTTTACGAGGCTACTTAGGAGACTGAGCGCAATACATAAACTAGATATCCTCACCTTTTCGAGTCTTCAGGTACTTCCTGTTCTTTAACTTTCGTGGAAGAAAAATTCTTTTAGTAATGGATGTTGTAATGATTCTCCTAGTAATTTTCATAATTTTATGTGTTCTTAACATTTCGACCCTCCCCGTGGCTTCTACACTGCTTTTGTTACTTTTAGGGATGGGTAGCATGGTTCCCAAAGTGTTTGGGCGAGTTTTTGAAAGGTTTCCTAGTTTTGGAGTTTTTAAAGTTGAAATGATTGACTTCGGACAATATTCTTCGTAAAAGGTCTCGGATGAGAATTTCACCAGCACCATTAGCTTTGGAACATTGATTTTAGGCCAGTGGGACCTTTGGTTCGGGTCCAAAGTCTTTCAAACTCATTACGAGCGTTTGGGCGGTTTTTTGTATGTGGTTAAAGTGCTGATTTTGGTGTTCATCTTGTGGACGACCTTCAATGGTCGTTTGGTAGATTCCATTGAGTCCTAAATGCTATTTCCACTTGGAAAACATAGACGATTTGCATTTACGACCCTCCGAACAAATTTTGGGGATCCGTTTGAAATTTGAGCTATGGCTAATGCCAGGTAGCTTGCTATAGCAGCCAGAGACCACTATAGCGGAGCTGCCATGGCCATCCAGAGTCCATTGCAATGAAAAATCAATAGTTTTATAGGCAGATTAATGCCCTTTCAACTCATTTCATGCAAAACTCGACCCACCATTATTGAGATCTCAATAAGTAGAGATTTCCACCATTTCTTGATGGATTCATGAGCAAATAGGTAAAATATCTTCTCCTCTTCATTCCTTAGATAATTATAGCTTCATTTCTATATTTAATCTACGTTTTTGAGTTGTAAATCCCTGGGTTTTTCTTTTATGATCTTGATGTTCCAAGCTAATTTGAGCCCCGAAAGGAGCTCTATTTTCCCAAATTTTGGGTATGAGTTCCTGAACCTCTGAGGAACATAATGCTATAATTTGTTTAAGTTTTCGTTAGTGGGCCACAAGGGTCAATTTTCGACTTGATTTTCAGCCTGAATTAAAATATGTCAATATGGGTATAGTTATCCTCGTTTTGATTAGTAGATCATGTTTGTGATAGCGTGGTAGCGATCTGGGGCATTGAGGAAGGGTAAAGTTTCTGAGTGACTGTTCGGGGCTTGCCATTCGACCGTGAAGTAGGCTATGGTTTTTTTTCTTTAGACTTGGCTTGGTTTGGTAGTACATTTTATAAATTTCATGATATTAGGGTGATTTTCTTGTTAGAATTATGTTGTCATGATTTTTCTAAATTATTGTCCATGTCAAGAACTTTAGAATAGTATTCCCTTTATAAGCCTTAGTTTAGGTTGTTAATTGCTATATTTTGGATAGGTTTTGATCCTTAGACTAGGTTAGGAGCGGTTTTCATGGTAGAATTAGATAAGAGTGTTTTATTTGGATTATTGATCGTTATCGAATTATTGGACTTGTTATCCCTTTACTTTCCTGTTTTCCCTTTGTTATGGGATTGTGGGCATGAGGCCATAGTCTTGGAGTAGCTAGACTCCAGGTTTATATGATTGTTGAAGGGTGATTTAACCTATTTGATGTGGAATTATTTATTTATATGTATATATATACTTGAGTGAGCACGCATACATCAAAATATACATGCACAAGGATTGAGGTACAATTTGAAGGAAAAATACTGATTTCAGCTTTTAAACTAAAGTGTCTCATCTTTTATTGATTTGAGCTTCGAGGGAGTGTACTACTGTCTTATTGGTTTCTCATTTTATGAATTACACCACATGTATATTCGATCCGAGGTAAGATGTCGGACCAGTTATACTTTACTTTTCTTTTTACTTTCGAGGTTAAATGTTCGGACGACCTTAGGTTATTTGTCAGGTTCACTGCTTTTTGTATTGTTACTATGTTTGAGGTTAAATATCTGGATGGACCGAGGTCATTTGTTGGGTTCACTGCTTTTTGTACTGTTACTACATTCGAGGTTAAATATCTAGACAGCCCGAGGTCATGTGTCGGGTCCACTACTTTCTGCATTAGCCACATATTGCATTGCGTCATCCCATACTGCACTGTATTACTCTTGTATACTTATATATATGATTGTATTTGTGTACTACTAATAATTTAACTTTATCTTTGATCTGTTGTGATTTGCAGGTTTGTTTTCGATAGATAGTTCCTTTTATGTCTTTTATATTATATATTATCTTCTTAGCTTAGTCGACCTATGATGTCTATAGAGTACCCCATATTTTGGTACTCATACTACACTTATGCATCATTTTTTTATGCAGCACCCAGTACGAGTCACCTTCGTTGATGTCACGACCCAAATGGCCGTGATTGACACCCACATTAACCCCCCCGGTGGGCGAACCAATGAATCGCAACAACTACCCCGGCATCACATCATTTCAATGAGAAATAAAAAACATTAATATAATAGAACAAATTTAAATATTCTGAACGAGCACAACCATCTAAAACAAAACAAAATAAATATCCCCCATGATCCAAAAGTCATTGCACTTCAACGTTTAACTACAAGTCTAGGAATATTTAAACTAAACTGGAGGAGAGACATCTTCGAAGGAGGAGTGAGTCAGCCCATTCCGTGTTGCTCACCTTTTATAGGAACCACTACTGTTTATAGGTGGGGAGGAGAGAAGCCTCCTGGCAAATTCTGCACTCAAATAAGAAGTGCATGAGTAGGGTCAGTACGGTACACGGTATTAGTAGGCATCATCAGCCGACCTTACATATTAAAATATAAGTAAGAAAACAATAATATAAAACCAGTCACAAACATCATGCACAAGTATAGTAACCATTTCAAGTATACTAACTCTGCACAGCTGACAACCGGCCTGCTCACAGGATTGGGTCATTCGCTGCAGCGATCTCTTGACGCTATAGCGGTCTCGCTGTGATGGAAATAGTTTCACTGCAGCAGTACTGCTCGAGGCAATAGCTCGACTTAGATGCATCTTTCATCAATTCACTAGTTTTCAACAATTCACTCATTTAGATATTCAATCAGATGACACACGAGCTTTTGACACCAATTAACATCTACTCATCATCACATGTGATTTAAGCAATTTATCACAGAGATAACAACCCAACAACAATAATCATTTAATAATTTCACACTTAACCTTTTCCACCAATCTCATTCAGGTTACAAGTACAGGATTCAAAAACTCAACTCTACCACTTAACACTTACTCATTCCAAATTGTTAATACGTTACGAAAATATCATAAAATAGAACAAATGGTGAAATGTCGAGCACACGCCTCCTCCATGTCCCCATAAACACTCTATCATCAATATTGATATACACACATACTAGAGGGTCTTATTTCTGCCCTTCCGGACATGACCTGTAGGAGACTCTAGAAATTCATGTATTATACCGGCGTGGTACCCGCTCCCACTCATATGTTCATTTGGATGCTCCCTAGTACATGAGCCACTCAACCAATATTGCTCGCCCGGATGCTCCCCTTAGGAACGAGCCTCTCATATTAGGATATTATTACTATCCAGGCCATTCTCATTCAATTGAACATAACAGGGTGCATTCTTTAAACACTCAGGAGTCTACAATCCACTCTCTCACTTGCATTATTAAAAATCATCAAACATCTCAATAGCAACGTAAAAGAACTTTACTTAACAACTCAACATAATTTCATAGTAGTGCACAGACCATATCATATCCAAATTACTTACTATGGTTCATTCAACAGTAAAGTTTCATAACAGGTAATGTCCAGACCAATCAAATATCATTATTGCACAAAACATATGTTCCATTAAATAGGGTCTATTTTCCTTAAACCATAACATACCTCAATTTTCGAGTACGAAAACTCAGCTACTTCACTAGAGCCTTGCCGTTTCTCAAAGCCTCGGAATGCTCGAAATCTACAAAAACAATATAAATTAATTTCATTATTTATTCTTCGCAAGAAAGGTCTTAGAAGTTTAAACCCTTCCCTTCAGGGCATTCTTAAAGGTAGAAACCCCAATTCCACCTAGTTCTAGGTCTTAATTCCCGCATAATCCACGTTCTCTAGAAATTAAACCTCGGGGAGTAATCATTACCCCTAAAAACTTCTAATCACATCACCCTATTAACTCCCCATGATCCATCCCTAGTCTATCAACTTAGGGTTTCCTAACTTAAAATATCACCATTAAAGATTCTATATGAATCCCGAAGTCAATACAATCCATCATAGGGATAAGGGTTCGAAAAACTTACATTGGGAGAGGAATTCACTATTCTGGGGAGAAAATCACCTTCAAACATTTCTCTTTGCATTTTTGTAAATAATGGGGTATAACCCGAGAAATTTCACTTAAACCCACTGTTTGATTTCCATTATCCGTTGTAGTGGACTCGCTATACCGATCAGGATACCATTACAACGGATTCAGTCATTAATTCCTTAGCCTGTTGCGGTGGAACTCCGACCGTCATCACGGTCTCGCTGCAATGAAAATTCTACTGCCTGCAGTGGTCCGCCAAATCCAATAGCTCTCCTAAAAAATCATATTTTCAACACAACACTTAGATCAAGTCACATCAATTCTCCTCAGAATTTCTCCTTTTTCGAAAGTCCTAAGTTCGTTCCCCTCTTAATGACATGTGGGTCATTATATCAGATACCAATTAAAGCACCATGCATCCCCAAATGGTCTACATAAAAGCAAGGAAGAGAATGTACCAAATTCCACAAATAATTAAGGATATTTGATTCACATATCAGCTTCTGTCTCCCAAGTGGCCTTCTCTGGGGGACGATTCTTCCACTGGATCTTTACCATCGTAATCTCCTTTGACCTCATCTTCTAAACCTCTCTATCCAAAATAGCGACCGAATCCTCCACACATGACAAATTTTCATCGAGCTAAGTTCCATCTCCATGATACTTCTTCAACATTGAAATATGGAACGTTGGATGTACCCCAGACAACCCTAGCGACAAGGGCAGCTCATAAGCTACTCCCACCACATGTTGGAGGATCTTAAACTATTCGATGTATCTCAGGCTAAACTTTCCCCACTTACCAAACTTCATCACTCCCTTCATGGGGGATACTTTGAGCATAACCTGTTCTCCCTCCATAAACTCCATATCTCTCACCTTCTTATCTGCATACTGTTTTTGCCTATTTTGAGAAGCCAGTAACTGCTCCTAGATTACCCAAACCTTTTCTAAAGATTCTTTCAACAATTTGGTTCTGTAGGGCCTCACCTCAAATGCATCAAACCACCCGATTGGAGACCTGCATTTCCTCATGTACAAAGCTTCAAATGGTGCCAAGCTAATACTCGAATGATAGTTGTTGTTGTAGGTGAACTCTGCCAAGGGTAGAAATTTATCTCAATAGCCCTAAAAATCTGTAACACTGGCCGGTAGCATATCCTCTAACACTTGAATAGTTCTTTCTGACTATCCGACTGTCTAAGGATGGAAAGTTGTGCTAAAATCCAACCTGGTGCCCAACTCTACCTGCAAGTCCTCCAAAAAAGAGAGGTGAACTGGGTACCCCTGTCAGACACAATCGACACCAACACCCTGTGCAACCGTATCACCTCCTCCACATACAACTTGGCAAACTTCTTTTCATTGTAAGTCACTTGGACAGACAAGAAGTGAGCAGACTTGGTCAATTTGTCCACAGTGACCCAAATGGAGTCAAACTTCCCCAATGTCTTTTGAAGAACAACTATGAAGTCCATCGCTATTCTCTCCCATTTCCACTCGGGGATAGACATCCTCTTAAGTACTCCCCCGGGTTTCCAGTGATCGTATTTCACCTATTGACAATTCAAACATTGGACAACATAATCAACAATATCTCTCTTCATCCTGCCCCACCAATAGTGCCACTTCAAATGAGGGTACATTTTGGTGGCTCCGGGGTGAATGGAGTACCTTGAGTTTTGAGCTTCTGCCAAAAGTGTCTTAACTCACACATTCCCCTTTATCCTCAAGACCCTTTTCCATCTAGAACTACTTCTTTTGCTTCTCCCCGCAAGACCTTATCTCAGATTTTACCCAACTTCTCATCCTCGAACTGTCTTGCCTTTATTTCCTCCATTAGAGATGACTTAGCCTCCATACTAGCTAGTATCCCACATGTTCCTGTCAAATATAGCCTTACCAAACTATTTTATAGTGTCTAAACTTCTCTAGCTATCGATCGTCGAATAGCTTCTAGACCAGCTAAACTACCCATACTCACTACCTTTCGACTCAACGCATCTGCCACCATGTTAGCCTTCCCTATGTGGTACAAGATGGTGGCGTCATATTCCTTGAGCAGTTCAGTCCTCCTTTGCCTCAACTTGAGATCCTTCTGGGAAAGCACGTACTATAGGCTGCGATGGTCTATAATACCTCAAAACAAGCCCCGTACAAGTAGTGCCTCCATATTTTTAGAGCGAACACCACCGCTGCTAGCTCCAGGTCATGCATGGAGTAATTCTTCTCATGAAACTTCAACTTACTTGAAGCATAAGCAATGACCTGCCCTTCTTTCATTAACACAACACCCAACCCAGACCGTGAGGCATCACAATAAATAATAAAATATTTACCTTCTATCAGTAAGACCAGGATAGGTGCTGTGGTTGGCGGGGTTTTGAGCTTCTGGAAACTCGCTTCACATTCCTTTGACCACTAGAAAGGTATATCCTTTTGAGTCAACCTAGTTAGTACTGAAGCAATGGATGCAAAACCCTTCACGAACCGACGGTAGTAACTAGACAATCCTACGAAACTTTAAATTTCAATCTAAGCAGTAGGCCTAGCCTAGTTTCTGACCACCTCCAGCTTCTATGGATCCACTTTGATTCCCTCCTTGGAGATTACATGCCTCAGAAAAGACACCGACTCCAACCAAAACTCACACTTAGAGAATTTGGCATACAACTTCTCCTTTCGAAACCCCAACACTATTCTCATATGATTCTCATGCTCCTGCTGGTCTTACAATACACCAAGATATCATCAATAAAAACAATCACAAAGGAGACTAAGTAGGGTCTGAACATACCACTCATAAAACACATGAATGCATCTAGGCCATTAGTGAGTCCGAACGACATGACCATAAACTCGTTAGTCCCATACCTGGTTCAGAAGGTTCTTTTAGGAATATCCTCATCCCGAATCGTCAGCTAATAATAGCCCGACCTTAAGTCAATCTTTGAAACCACAGTTGCTCCATGTAACTAATTAAACAAATCTTCTACTCAAGGAAGAGGGTACTTGTTTCGAATAGTTACCTTGTTCATCTGACGATAATTAATGCACATCCGCATGCTACCATCCTTCTTTTTCACAAACATAATGTGAGCACCCCACAAGAGAAATCGGCCTAACAAAACCCTTGGTAAGCATCTATTGCAACTATTCCTTGAGTTCTCTCAATTCGGCCGGTGCCATTCAGTACGACGGAATAGAAATGGGTTGGTTCCCTAACTCTAAGTCTATACAAAAATCAATATCATGGTCTGGCAGCATGCCGGGAAGATCTGCAAGGAACACCTCTAAAAACTCACAAACTACTGGGATAAACTCTATGGAAGGACCCTCGTAACTAGCATCCCAAATATGTTCTAGATACACTTAACAACCCCGCTCCATCAACTTATGGGCATGAATATAGGAAATAAGTTTCTTAGGGGCAAGGCTATAGTTCCCCTTCCACTCCAACCTGGACGACCTTGAGCCCAATATAGTGGCGGTCTTAGCATGGAAATCTAGAATGACATGGTAAGGAAATAAGTAGCTCATTCCCAGAATCACATCAAAATCAACTATGTCCAAGATCACTAAGTCTACCAGAGTGTCAAACCCCATGAAATCAACAATACAATCCCTAATAGGAGTAGACACATGGATAGGAGTATCAAGCACATCCAGAAAAGATCTAAACCCAAGGCAAAATAAGCAAACACATAGGAAAATGTAGAACCCGAATCAAACAATGCAATAGCCATTTTGTCGAATACAAAGATTGTACCTGTAATAACAGCATTTGAAGCCTCTACCTCGGGCCTAGCAGGAAAAGCATAAAAGTGGGCCTGGTTACCTGCCTACAAACTATCCCGATTAGCCGTGCCACCTATCTACCCGATTAGGTGACACCCCTACCTACTTGAGCACCTCCTTCTACTGCTGATCACCACCTCTTATGGATGGATGAATACCTCGCCCGAGCTGTGGAACATTCTACTAAATGCTCGCTCCTCTTTCACAGAGGTCGTAGCTCAAGGTTTTCTAGGGACACCATTGGTGAATGTGTCCATACTTCCTACACTCGTGGCCTATCTAGATCTAAATAGTAAAGTATTGAAAGATTAGAAACTCTTTGGATTGAGTAAGGAATTTAACTACAACAATAAATTGTATTTAGCTAGTTGTAACCAATTAGAGATAATTCGAAGGAAGTTTCAATATTGGGTAGATCTCAAATAACCCAATGTGAAAGAACGATAAAAAGGCTAGGGAGGAACATGCAAGAAATATATTTAGGCAACTCATGGGTGCTTTCAAAATTATCATAAGTCACTCCATCAAGTTTTTCAAATTGAAAGAACTTCATTCTACCCAATTGCTTGTTTTTCAATTTGAAATTCAACCTATGTCTAGGAGAATCCATTAAATAAGGGTTATGCCTTGAGTCATTGTTGATTGATGTGAACCCAATCTAGATTTTCTCTCTTAAGTCCCATAAGGGTATTTTGGCAGGATTTGATGACTCTCATCACCAATCACAAGCTACAAAATAAAAATCAATCAAATGTTCAATAGCCTAAACTCAATTTTAACAAATTTTGGGATCATTAGGTTCACAACCCTAGATCCGGTTTTTGTTACCCACATGGAAAGACGAAGAAGATAAGAGAAGTAATGAGACATTCTTACCAAAAGGAACAGATCTCTACTTGATTAAGATAATCTTCAATTAAAAGAATTACATCTACAATCATTTCAAAACTAGGCTAAAAATCTATTCTCTCTATGTTAGCGATGAACTAAGGAATGAAAACTTAATAAATTACAAGAAAATGTATTTATACTATTCTCCAAAAAGCCCATTAAGTATGAACATCGAAAGTGCTAGGTGTGTAGGAATGAACCGTCCTTGACCCGCATTTCCGTATATCTTCATCCGTCCCTTGAGCTATCGCCCTTTTTAAGAGACGTACTCTCCTTGGAAAGATGGTTCAATTTCACTCGCATCGAAAACTCCCATTCCTACCAAGTCGATCTAGCTATCAACTAACTGGGATTATCCGTTGGAAGCACTTGACCGTTCTTTCAAATTGCATTTCAGGGATCTAAATTTTTGGGTTTCGAAATTTGTAGCCGGGAAAGGATGGACCGCTCTTCAAATCAACAGTTCGTCTTTTGCCTCTTCTTTGGGAATTTTTCTGACTCAAACTCTCCTTTCTTATCCAATGTCTGAGATTTTGAAACATTGCATAAATAAAGTTAGTTTCTTCTACTCACTTCGATTGACGTGAATAATGCTATAAAATTATGTAAAGATGTATCGCTAATCCTCACCGTATCAAACATCTGATCCGCACGACCAAAAAAAGAGTCAAGCAGAGTTTGCAAATAAAACATTATTTACACTAGAATATCACAAAACAGTAATAGAAGTTGACCTTCTATTATCCCTAACTAATGGCTAATATTCTTTCACCGCATATACAAGGAGGATTTACATCAATATATACCGTTACTGTTTATTGTCTACATCATAGAAAATAGAATAACAATAAGCTTTACAAAATAAAACCTAAGGGATCCATGTAACTGATAAGTAGAAGCTCCAATTCTTCATATTACAGCCTTTAGATATGTATATGGATAGTACCTTCCCGCATGTAGTCCTGCAGCTTGAGTTGTTCCCCGCGAAATCTATAGTTATTTATTTCTTTCCCAATAAGAGCAACTATCATGGAAAACATATAACTAATAATTATACTTTTCCCCGTCCCTCCTCTTTGACCAATCGATTGACCCATTATAGTTCACTATGCCAGCCTACCAATAAGTCTAGGGATGCCCAACCATTGCAATAGTCTTATCCATAGTTGTTTACTATAGCAACAATCAAAGAAGATATGATCAAGTGTTTCTGTGGGTTTATCACGTAATACAATCGCATAGGCACTGATGCCAAACTTGTGTAATCTATCAACTATTGTCAATCTTCCACAGCCTAACAAAAAGTATAAATTTAGCATGGATGAATGTGCTATTGTGGCAATACTTTCCATTCCACCTTCTAATAAGTATAAGTATGTGATGTACATTCTTTTACCGGAGAATTTTATCAAGTAACCATTTCTTTCGCTTATCCTCTAAAACTCATAGAATGGTTCGTAGTTTTGTGATACATCTTTTTAGAGTCCACTATTTTCCTTACATCTACATTCAGTAGCTTGCCGTACTACAATACGTACTTTCACCGATGTATTCTTGATGCAAGTATTCATGAAGCTATTTGATCTATAAGAAATCCTTCTTGTCACGCCACTAAACAAAGCAACTTTAAGAGAGCATCTTGATTCCATATTTGAATATTCATAATGTTCGGCTTCATCACATGTCTTGGCTCCATAAAATTCTCCCAAGAAATAAGTGACTTCCTCAGGCTTAGCCTCGCCCTATCCATAGAAGGACTTACACCGTATCTAACATTTTAAGAACTCTTTAGGAAGCGTGGAAAATCTCGAGCCTGTATCGTTTGAAGTCCAAAAATCACCGACTTGATCAATTGTATTCACAGCATATGAGAGCAACTTAGCGTACCTCAACATCTAATCTAGCAGCTTATTTCTCGACAAGAGGCATACATTTTGCTACCGTGAGTTTTCATGGAGGAAAGGGGTACTCATGTATCTCGAAAGGCATTTCCCTTCTAGGAAACCCAAGTCCGCCAATATTTTGCAGCTTGATTGATGGGTGAAACATCAACCATATAAGGAACTTTTATCAACATTTGTTTGCAACCCGTAAAACCTTGAAAACTTGTGAAATGCACTGCAAAGTAAATTGATCTCTTTCGCCTTTTGGCGTAATACATCGTGAGATTATCGAAGAAACAAATATGAGCTATTACCGCCTTTTTGCATTTAGGATGAAACTTGAACTCTTTTTGTTGTCTAATGATCTCCCTATTCTCTATGTAAATACTCCATTGCAATAACAAACAAGTAGGAGACATAGGATCTCCCTTCCTTAAGCCTTCTTTCCTGGAAAGGCTTAGTCAATCCCCTATTTAAGACTAAGGAATAGCTATTCATGGATACACTCCATAATCCAACTTTTTATGAATTTTGAGGGGAAGCCTAGTGCAAGAAGCATACTCAAAAAACTCCATTCCACACTATCATAGGCCTTCTTTAAGTCCACCTTCATGACACATCTGGATGATAGACCTTTCCTTGTGTACTATTTCATCAATTCATAGCTGAAAAGGATGTTATCTATAATGCTCCTTCCTTCAAAGAATTTTGTTTGAGTAGGATGAATAATGTGAGTGATAAAACCTTTAAGTATATTAGCCAAAATAATAGATTTATCTTGTATATGGTAGTGCAATGCCTTTAGTCTATTAGCCAAAATCATAGTGATTATCTTGTATAGGGTAGTGCAACATGCTATGGGCCTATAATCTTTCACATTAGAAGGATTTGGCACTTTGGGTACCAATATCATAGTAGAGTAGATGATAAATTTAAGTATTTTCTCAGAGCTAAAGAACTCCCTCATAGTTTTAAGTACATCCTCTTTATGTGCTCCGCTTATAAAAACTCAATAGGAAAGCCATCAACACTGTGAGACGGCGGCGGCATACCCTTAATAGCTAATCTTTGGTCGCTGATTGGAGATATCGTGAGTACACTTATGACTATATGTTAAGCATGGACCTCTTCTCTCGATGACTTCCATATTTGGGTGTTGTAATTCATAGCAGATTGTCCCAAGAGATTTGAGAAAAAATAAAAACTCAAATTTTCTACCGCCTCAGATCCTATAATTTGATACTAGCGCAGTTATGTATTTAAACAATAATGTTTTCATTGCGTTCTTATTTTCACTGGGGTACGAAAATACTTGATGTTTGCATCTCCACTATTGATCCAAGGTACCCTTAATTTCTTCTTAAGAACCTGTTCTTTGTTGCATTCCGCTATTAAGCTCCATCGAATGAGCTTCTCCTTCTATTAAGGTTGCATCTAATGGTTGAAGGATGTTGTGTCTAAACTCTATCTAGCTAATATTAAGCCTGTTTTAGCCTTTGTTTATATGATGCCACATAAATGTTCAACTCCTTCAAATTTCACCTCACGCATTTTAATTCTCATCCACATTTGGTACATCTTAGTACCACCTATTCTTTCCCCAGCCCGGTTCCAATATTTTTCTAAAGCCGTAATGGCGTGAAGATAGTGTTGAATAGCCTTTGGAAGGCTTAGGGCCTTCGAGATACCTCTCTGAGCTATTTGCATTAGTACTAGAGAGTGACTGTAAATCCCCGGTGTGAGGAAGCGCCTTCTATATATCTATATCTCGTCATCCATTCCACATTACCAAAGTCCCACCGCTTAGAGTAGAGTCTAGTACCCACCTCCCGTTTATCAGAATGTGAAGTAGCATCCTTTGACTCAGCTGAGACTTATAAGTTGCATTGATCCACACAGCTTGAAAAAGTCAGGTTCCTATGGTTAGATAGCGTAAACAATTCTATTATCGAGGTAAGCACATTATTGAAGTCCCCACACATCAACTAAGCTCCTTGTGTGAGACCTTCCAACCGAATAAGCTCCCCGCCGCAACACCTCTCTACTTTGTAATTCAATATTTGCAATCTGACAAAAGTGACATCCGTTAGAAACTTACCTCCACCCTATATCTAGCAATGTATATATTACTCATCCTTGTGTAGTACCCGGCACTTGAACACTAGAATTCCACAATAAGCCATAGTCTCCCGCTTATGTGCCATAGGGTAGTTACAACAAAATGACCTGTGATGGCCAAGTTTTTGTAAAATTCCTTTTGCCTTGCCTCCTTCACTTGTAGTGTCAATAACTCCCATTATATCTAATTTTATGTTTTTGTAAGAACAACTTCAATTCTTTCTACTTTAAGGGCTAATTCATCCCTCTAACGTTCCATGACGCTATGATCATGTGGGGTTAGCTCTCCCTCCTTCCTCCTCTATCCGGCCGTTGTCTATCTCTTGGAGGATAGCAAAAGTATTTACAGCATAACCCCCCGGCACCGGCTGTGACCGCCTAGGTTCCCATCAAAGTTAGCAGCTTAGCCTGGGCATCATATTTGTGTTTTCGCTTGTCTCATCATCAAGCGTGATCACTTTCCCTATGGCAACCTAGCCCTATTTTTGCTGTTGAGGTTTAACCTTGGAACTTCTTCGTCTCCTTTCTTCTAGTTGTCCGAAAATCCTTCTTATCTCGGTTCCTATTTATCTCTCTTTAAACAAAGGGTGTCCTCATGCCAAAATTTCATACATTTTTTACAAAACCTAGGTTTCTAATCATAGGCAATTGGTTGATCAAGCCACCTCAAGGTGTTATTCCACAGACTCGGCAAGACGCCGGGATATATCGCTTCGATAAGGAATCTAGAAAAAGGAAATTTTAGTCCTTATAGCAAGTGCATTCATCTGTATGTAATGGTCTTCCTATGGTGTCGGCGACCTTGCTAAGTGCCTCGCCGAACCAATACTCCATCGGGAGCCCGGAATGTTTTCTACAATGGAATAGTGGTAATGCAATCTAGATTAAATTTTAAATTGATATCCCACACCTGTAAAACAAAGGGCTTATTCTGGAAAGTGTAAAGGTCAGCTTGTAATATTTTCGTAATCCTCCATAGCTGCAAATGAAACACAAAATACCCTTCATCGTAACAACACTTGGGGTTTAGCTACTTGGGACTAGGGTGTGTGTGAAAAAATATTCCATTAATTTGATGAATGGCATATCACCTATAACATGCCCAATTCAGAGTAGATCTCTAATATTTCCTCCATTCTTATATATCAACAAACTTTCAATAGTGATGCAAATTTTCCCATCCTTAGAGTGAGGAGGATGTGTAGTCATGGGCAAACCTTTCTTCTTCGTACGATTGTCCCTAACCGAGGCTAAGCTACAAGAGAACGATGGACAGTAGGTATCAATATTCGAGAAGTGTAGTTCCGGCGTGCGCCTTCTCTCGAGCTAGCCGTGTGTCTCCATAGGAGGAAGGTTCACTGACATACTAACTAACCGAGAGATCTTTATTCTCAGAAATTGAATGAAAATGGGAGGGAGGAAGCTATCAAATGTGAGTGGTGGCGGTTGCTTAGTCTCACCATCGATGTCACAATGAATTTCCTTTGTCTTCACCGTTGATCTCATGTCGTGCTTCTGGCAATGGAAGAATTTCTCAAATGGAACATGTTAGTAATACCTAGCTATAGTGTAACCGAGAGAGAAACCCCTTCTATATCATTTCCTCTATATCTTCAAAGTGTTTTACTCTATTTGAATACCCTCTAGTAGTATTTTATTAAGAAGTAGAAAGTGTGTGCTTATGTATCTTTAGAGGTGTGTATTTATAGGAAAAATCTATATTTGAAAGAGGCTTGGGAGAAGAAGAACAGGAGAAAAATCAAGGGGAAGAGATTAGAAAATCATGGGAAGATCTTTTACCTTTTTAGAAGTGGGTAAATGCAATGAGCCATCAAGGTCTTAACTATTGGCTTCCTAAGAATTGATCAAATGGAAAATAGGGTGTCAATTTTGCCTCTTTGGGATATGTACGAAGTTGCACCCTCCTATATTTATGAAAGAGAGAGGTTATATAAAATGCAGTGTTATGATCACCGCTTTCACCGAGGCCAGGCAGGAGGAAAAGGTATGAGGGTTCTGCCGATGGCGGTTTCAAACAGAGAAGATGAGAGAGAAAAGAGAGGGAGAAGAGTGTGCAACATGAATGCTTTGGACGAATGACATCGAGCTTACAGATAACTATACGGGTTCTCGGATGGCGATGAGCCGTAGGCCTGAGGAGATTTGAGACATTTGGATTCTTGATCGATTATTGTAGTTAAAATTGGTGGGGGGGTTGGAGCAAGAGCATATATATATATATATATATAAATATAATATTTTATATATTTTATATACTAAAGAGTATTTAAGAAGACGAACTACTAGCTATTGGATTTTTTTGGATGGCTCGATTAGATGTAAAGTGTAACTATTCACGTGAACTCGTGTCGCGCATACATATTACTAACTTTAGGGGTGTGGATTGAGGTGTAAAATGCTAGATTTTGGCATAATTTGTATTGGTTTCGCAATTCAATAAAAAGTCAATTTATTTAAATTATAGTCACTTTCTTATTAAAAATAGCGTTGATTGAAAAATTGCAATCAATTGAATAATAAAATCATTAAACTTTGAAAATAAATAAAATTATAATAATCGATCAATTAATTTAATAAGCTTTAAATTCTTAATAAAAAAAATATCTACTTGAAAAATGATCAATGTTAGTGTTGAAATTATAATTAACCTAAAGTTGATAATCCTAAATTCATAATTAATAAAATGCTATGTTCCTTTCTACTTCGACACACAATATGTTTAAGCACAAACCTTTTGACATTCTTAGTGCACTTTATAAAAACACAAGTTATGAAATTACATTTGTTCATCACTATAGTTTTATCTATATTTTTTGTTAGAAATCTTATTTTTTCCATGAAAACTTATTTATCTTTTCATTTGATATATTTTTTTCGCTATAAGTTACAGCACAAGAAACAAGTAAGTCAATATTGCTTAATTAAGTTGAGAAACTTTAAAATCACTACCATTTAGAAAGTATTGAACACTATTGGCCTTTATTTAAACAATGAAAAACGGCAATGTTTGCTTACCAAGTTTACGTCATGCATTAGTATAACTTTATAGCTCACAACCCCTCTTTTTATTTTTTACTTTTGGCGACTTTTATCATTATACACTTACCACAAAAATATGGTTTGATTAATTCATTTGCTCCTATTTTCTTAATTAACTCCTTTTAACTTTATATGAATGTACAAACTATTGTAATTGAGATATGCTCTTATTCAAAAGAAAGGATTTTGGTCATTCCTTATTTCCTCTTCATCAAAAACACTTTCTCAATTTTAAATTGTTAAATGTTAGTGGTCTATTAGTATAAATTAGCTATAATTCTTCCTTGTAAAATTTACAAATGGAAAGAATCTGGGCGGTTTGAGTTAGATAAAAAGCATATGTACACGAAAAAACTATTTATATTTATTAATTATTTTGATGTCAGTATCTATTAAGTATCTCTCTCGCAATTAACTATTATTTCTTTACATATTTATACTATGAAATCGATAATGACTACTAGTCACTCTTAAGAAGACATATGTCAATAGAAAAAAACTATATAACCGTTACACCTCGAATTTTTTTTTTACGTGATTATTTAATGGTTATATGTCATATTAAGGGAATTATAGGTCGTATGTTGTCGTAGGTGAGGAGGGAAAACATGTGCAAAGGGAAAAGCGGGCAGTATGTGAAGTTTGTAAATAAGGGTCAATTTTGGAATGATCATATGTCCAAATATATAAGAATCCAGAAGTCTCATAACATATCAAATGAAAGGTATTTGAGTCTAGTTTACAGAGAAAAAAACCGCTCATCAATCAGTGTTCGGAGTAAAAAGTTATGTTTCTGCTTGAAGACAAAGACTGCCGGGCCGGGAAGCCAGGGCGCAAGTGTGTGCGCCGAGACAGCAGTGCAGCAGGCGCGACGCCGCTGAAAGGCGGTCGCATAGCACCGCACGCGGCGCCGCCTTTACCTTGGCCAGCTCAAGATATATGAAGTAAAAATTGTTGCTCATTTCTACTCCGTTTAGTTGATTTGTTTTTCATATCTAGAGAATTCAAAGCCCTAAAACATGGTGAAAAGATATCCCAGGTAAGAAACTTCACTCTTATCTCTTTGTAGCTTGAAAAGAACCTTGAAAGAAAGTTATGGCTCTGTCGTTTTCTTGTGGTTGATTGTGGTCTTGCTGCATTTTTGGATGATTCTAGGAAGAGGAAAGACAGACTTATCTACTTTAGCTAATAACATATCCAAGAAAGGTTAAGTAATTTCCTTTTTGATTTCTTTAAGTTTATGAGGTTATAACTTGGAGAATGTCGTAGTATTGTAAGTATTGTTGTTTCATTGTGTGTTTTTGTGGCATGTTGCTGCCCAATTCTTTCTAGAACTTGGTGAAGTGAAGTTGCCGTTGTTGGGTTTGTAAATTGACTTGAAGATCCTCAAGGAGTAAGTTTGGAAAGGAAAGATTTTCGGCAAATTTAGAGTCGACGTTCCAAGGTATGTAAAGGCGCCCCTTTCCTTTTTTCAAGCATGAAATCCGTTATTGAAAGGGATCAATATTCCTATGTTTTTAAATCATATTGAGGCATGTATGATCCTTTCCAAAGGGTTGGAAATACTTTGCATAAAGCTTGAATCGTTAAGAATGGTTGAAGAGAACAAATGTGAAGCGAAAAGTGTAATTTTTATACGATTGTTGTCGTAGTTCCAAATCGAGTCTGAAGTCCCTTGGTCATGGGCACCGTGAGTCAAGGTCCTTTGCAGTATACTGTACATGTGATGTTTATATGTTATGATCCCGCTACTTATTGAAATTGGTAGGAAATGCTAAGACGACGAAATGTAATTGAACATAAGCTAAGAAGATGACGCTAAGATGATTGAGGGTAAACGAGATTATTGAAATGACGCTTAATAATATTGTTAATCCTTCTATATGTTTATGTTTTAAAATGCTTAAGATAAAAAGTAGATTTTATGTTTTTCCTCTTTAAAGCTAAGCAAGAGGCACATAGCTTAATAAGCTAAATCGATACATGTTAACGGGAAAGCGTGTGGCTATGTTGTTTAATAGCAAAGAGGTAAGTGTGTATAAGAATTGATGGAATAGTGACACGAGGGTAAAGACTTGGAGTGTAGAGTGAATAATTTTGGCAAAGAAGATTAAGTGATGAATAAGGAAAGTAGAGCTAAAGATTGTTAAATTAGACTATACGGCTTATGATCAGGAACGAGGTAGGCAACAACTAGGAAGATTCACCCTGGTTTCAAAGACGTTTAGCAAAAGAGTTATAAACTAAGTCAGTTTATAAACGTATGTGTTACGCATATCAACAACTAAAGAGTTAACCTTCTACGAAATAATTAGAGTTGAACGTATGCAAAATAAATCTTAAGTTGAGAAGCTATACCCCTAAACGATTTTGTTAAGTTATCTATTCTGGGTGTTGAAATTTCTTTCTGCCATGTCTGGAAGAGGGTAACCCTAGGATCTTCTAAGTCACTGCAGTGATTATGTAAGCTTAAGCTCCTAAGATAATTGCAAAGTTATGTAAGTCAATCCAGCATCACCCGAATTACTAGCTATATCTTTATTTACTTATAAGACATCACTTAGAGAGTTACTCACGAAGTTCCAAAGTTATGTAGCCCAAGTCTCGCATCCTGCAAGTTAAGTGTCTTTACGTCCCTTATTTATGTTGAAATGTGCTACCCGATCTAAGAAGTTTCGAGAGATCATATTTCAAGAATTATGCTAATGTCTCACAAGTATCTGGTGTTGTATACAAGTCTAAAAACTCAAGTCTTTATATATGTCTTTCCATTAAGAAGTCTTATCGTATATGATTTTCATGTTATAACATACAGCCACTTCTTTCGCTATATTCAAGTCATGCATATTTATTTTTAGCTCTTGTTGAGTTATCGCTGAATTTCCTAAATTCAGAGGAGGGATTCTCCCATGTACCAATGTTCCTAATGTCTAAGTAAGTATAAGATGCAAAGATGATAATTATTAGTTAAGCCTTTCGATTTTGAATACTGTAGCCTCCTCGGAGGTCACCCAGCTTCACTAAATACGAGTTATACATTATATAGAAGTCTCATACGTTGTATATCTCAGAAAGGTCCATTTCACTTATGTGTATATGACAAATAACCTGTTCCTAGCTATAATTTCCATGTGTTCCTCGCAACAAGTCAAATGAATTAAGAACTATATGTGCTTATCTACATGATAAATTTGGCAATGAAGTTCCAATGTATAGTTGTCGATACATCGCAAAGGAACCACTGGGTAGGCAAGAGATATATTTGCAGCTCCCAAATGTTAAAGAATTGTGTAGAAATGAGCTCTATGTGTTTCTATCAAAGTAATATGTTAAATTGGTAGGATTATTTGTATATTGTTTGTAAACCTACAAAGTTCTTATGTTGTCTAAACCTCTTGAAGGTCCTTCAAGTAACCGAGTCGACATGTTCATGTATCATTTGACATCTTTACGTGATATATTTCTATATTTTCTAAACTTTTACATGATATGGATGCTCACTAGCATTTATAAGTTACTTAAAGAGGCCTATTCGGCCAGCAGATTTAACATTTGTCAGCTTATATGTCATACGTGTTAAATTGACCAATATAAGCCTATCACTTTATTTATGATTTTGATTGAGAATTATTTATTTACCCTGTGGTACATCTACTGGAGATATTTTTATTGACCTTTGGGTGTGGTACATCGGCTGGAGATTTTTTTATTTTTGCTTTACCCCGCATGGCATCTACTGAGATATTTTTATTTTACCCCTGTGGTAGTTAATTCGCTAAAGATTTTTTATTTTACCCCATGTGGTACACTACTAGAGATATTTTTATTTCACCCCGATCCGGTACATCAGCTGACATATGTTTATATTTTTTCCCGGGTATGGTACAATCACTGACGAATTTATATATGGATTTATGGCTGGCTGGTTGCTTGCATTATAAAGCAGGCTTTTCTTGTGCATTACTTGGTTGCATTTGCACTTCGCATTTGGACTTATATTGTCGATTTTAGTTTTCGTGATTCCAGTTGTTACTATTCCTTATTTCTGACTTAGTTATCATTGTTATCTACATGTTTGGCGCTTCGCCTTACATACTAGTACATTTATCTACCGACGCCCTTCGCCTCTCGGGGACCTACGCGTCGTGGCGCAAAGTGTGCAGAGGTCGGGATTTCCGGGGCCAGGCTGGCAAATGTGAGATTAGTGGATGTGTTGGTATGCCTCTTTTCGAAGCTAAGACTGGTTTTTGTTTCTACTAGAGTTTTGAAATGCAAGGAGGGTAGGTTTGAGCCCAGTTCCGACCCATCGCCGCTTTACTCTTAGAGGCTTTTTGAATTTAGTGTGTGTACAAAGGTATTCGCCTTTTGTGGCCTTGTCCGCTTTTTGTTGTTTAGTTTAGCATACTCATAGCCTTGTTTGCATTTCAGTTGTTTACCCGTATTGTTGAGATATTATGGGTCCATTTTGTGCCGTAGTTGATTGCATGGGTGTGGCTTGACTCGCCAAGTGTTACGCTATAGATGCCAACATATAGCCTGGGCTCCCGCCGCCGTATGGGGAGCCGCCGCGCCCTCCCCCGCTTATGGGACGTGGACAACTTAGCAAATACTATTTTCATTCAATAACAATCTCTTGATATATATATATATATATATATATATTCTAATTTTTTTATTTATTTTAAAAAATGTGTTGGAAAAAGTTAAAAGTTAGTTTACAAAAATACCCTTTAAAAGTTGAACAACCAATTTACTCTGCACTTAAAAGAATATTACATTCTATTAAATAAGAATTAATTAATGTCATTCTAAGCTTATTATTACAGTATATTATTAAATTCATTTGATCCTACTAAATGGTAAAATTATGATTTCAGTTTAAGCCTTTTACCCTTCTATGCTCAAATGTCCAGATTCAGTAGATTATTTATTTTCCTTTAATACTTCCATTATCAAGAATTATTTTCACATTTTTTGCTCTTTGACTTTTCATTTTCCAATATGCCTTTAAATAAATATGTATTGTAATATTTCACTTATAAATAGAATATATTTTAAAGTCATTTGACATCACTCGTCCTTTTTAGTTGGTTAAATTCATACAGATGGTGGTAAAGTTAATGAGATACAGTAAAGAAAAATACTATAATTTATTTTAAAATTTTATGGTCTTAGTTTCTATTATAAAAGTTTAAAAAAAGTATATTTATTTTCTTTTCACTATTTGAAAGTATGATAAAATTAATAATAATTTACTAGCCACTGTAGGGAAGTATCATGACCCGAACATAGGTCCGGATCGAGACATAGAACCTAGAACGACAAATGGCCAAGTCGATCCATGGCATGAACATAGTGGCTAAAGATCATACATTAAATGGAAACTGATAAACTAATCATGAATAAGTGGAAGTCTGCATACATAATGATCATAAACAAGTCAACACTAGGAAAGTAGAAATTTCACATATCGTCTGAAAATCCTCTAACATAACTGAAGAGCTAATGGGACAACATTCCCAACTAGCTCACTAAAAGTTTGAAAACTAAAAGTAACACAACTCAACAATCTGAAGGTCCTCGAGGGATGAGGATGATCACCAACAAGAGAACTAGAGATCACAAATATCGTCTACATAAATATGTATAATTAAAATGTTAGAGGAGGAATGCGGAATAAAAAGAGTATTGTCAATTTTTCCTCGACAAAAATCATTTTCAATAAAAAAAAAACTTAGTCGCTTGTACCAAGCTTTTGGGGCTTGCTTCAGACCATAAAGATCTTTAGAGAGTTTGAGAATATGGTCAGGGCAAGAAGAATTTTCAAAACTAGGAGGTTGTTTGAAAAATACTTCTTCTTTAATAAATCCATTTAAAACACGCTTTTGACATCCATTTGAAAGAGCTTAAAGCATTGGGAAGCAGCATAGGCTAATAACATACATATAGATTTCAACCTGGACACAGAAGAAAAAGTTTCATCATAATCAATATCTTCTTTTTGAGAGTATCCTTGAGCAACTAACCTTACCTTGTTTCTGATTACTTTACCTTCTTTGTTCAGTTTATTTCTGAAGATCCATTTTGTCCTGATTACGGGTGTCTTGTTAGGTCTAGGTACGAGAGTCCATACTTGGTTTCTTTCAAACTGTTCCAATTCATCTTGCATAGCTTTCAACCAAGATTCGTCAATAAAAGCTTCTTCAATTCTTTCAGGTTCAAGCTGAGATACTAGGGCCTATGAAGCTTGATTTATGAGGGAGGGTCTAGTTTTTCGTTGAGTATTTGGATGACCAATGATAAAGTCATTAGGATTGCTTGCTTCATTTCTCCATTCTCATGGAAATTTTGACACTATAATAGACTCAGTGTCTTCTATTTCACTTTGATTCAATGTAACAGATGGGTCCAAATTTGAGGTTTCACCAGCATGCCTTTCTTCAGATCTTGATATCTCAATATGGTGAGAACTGGTTTCATCATCTTCCCCTACATCATTCTCAATAGTTCTCACAGGAGGATTAGAATCATTAAAGACAACATGAATGGATTCCTCCACAGATAAAGTATGCT
>JACEIK010007302.1:46287-58062 GCA_018107945.1 Datura stramonium
CAAGAAATATACCTTCATCACTTCTCGAATCAAACTTACAAATATTGTCCTTACCATTGTTTTTAATAAAACATTTACATTCAAATGGGTGAAAGTAGCTAATATTCAGCTTTTTTTCTTTCCATAGTTCATAAGGAGTCTTCTTCAAAACAGGCTGAATGAGACATCTATTAAGAATATGACATGCGGTACTTATAGCTTCAGCCTAGAAGTGATCGGGAAGATTTTGTTCGAGGAGCATGGTTCTAGATGTTTCTTGTAGAGATAGATTTTTCTTCTAAACCACCCAATTCTGTTGAGGAGTATGAGGTAAGGAGAAGGTCTGAGTATACCCCTGCTTGTTACAAAACGTTTCTCAGTAGCAAGCTACGGTCTAACGACCTCCTAACCTAGGTTGGGTCAAAATTCTTCGAAAGATTGATTCTCAAGTTCTCGCCCATGATCACTATGAATAGAAGTGATAAAGTATCCCTTTTCTCGTTGAACCTTTTTGTAGAAGATCTCAAAATTTGCAAAGGCTTCATCTTTGTGAGCTAAGAACATGACCGAGGTAAAATGTGAGAATTCATCTACAGTAACAAATGCATATTTTTACCACCAATGCTAGCAGTTCTTTTATGACCAAATAAATCCATATGAAGAAGTTCAAGGGATTTAGAAGTACTCAAAATTTATTTAGATTTAAAAGATGATCTGGTCTACTTACCCAGTTGACATATATCACACAAAGATTTGTTTGAAAATTTTATTTTAAGTAAACCAAGAACTAAATCAAGTTTATAAAGCTTTTCAATAGTATGCATGCTTGCGTTATCGGATTTCCTATGCTAGATACTTGGGCCATTTGAGACTGCTGCAAGACATGTTATAGTTGGTAGGTCGACATTATTTAAAACATAGATAGTTTCCACACGGTCACCAATAAGAACAATACTTTTAGCGATATTGTTGATGTTGCACTTGATAGCACTGAATAATATGTCAAATCCAGCATCACACAGTTGACTGATGCTTAGAAGGTTGTGTTTTAAATCATTATTTAAGTATACTTCAATTAGGTCACATGAGGAGCTTATGGTGATAGATCCAACTCCAATCACTTTGCCTTTAGCATTGTCTCCGAATCTGACATATCCTCCATCAAATCTCTTAATTGATATGAAATTTTTTTGTTTCAATCATGTGTCAGGAGCATCCATTCCCAATTACCCACATTCCCTTTTTATAGCTTACTTTTGATTGCTCCTGCAAAACAAGATAATTAATTTCTTTTAGGTACCCAAGTTTTCTTAGGTCCTGATGAGTAGCGGAGGAGGATCGTGTAACAGATTCTTTTTTTTTCAAATCCATCGATTGTAAGTTGGTCAATGAAACTTGCAGTTAAAGGATTTATGACCAATTTTACCACAAGAATAACATACAGGAGATAAGGAAGATCTAGAGGAGTAAATACTGTAGGAGGAGTAATCAGAACTTTTTTTTTATTTGAGTTGACTGAGCTGTGACTGGGTTATTTCTTGATGTTATTTAATGCATCTTTACATCACCGAGTTCTTCCTCAAGCAAGTCTACTTCAATTTGAGTTGCTTCAAGAAGAATTTTCCGGTCTTTCTTTTCTTTAGTGAGTTTATTATATTCATCAATGATTTTTTGGAGTTCATCTGTGACAAGATCCAAGGAGTCCTGAAGATCTTTACACTTAGAAAAAGAGTTAGATGTTACCTCACTTGATCCTTCAAGGGCCATGAAATAGATATTTACGGCTTCTTCAATTTCTTCATTTGTGACTTATTCATCACTCCATGCTCCCATGGATTTTGAATTGTTGTTTCTTTTGAAGCTTCTTTTCTTTAACTCAGGGAAATTTTTCTTAATATGTCCTACTTTTCCGCAGTGATAACATCGATCTTCACTTTTCTCATTATTTTGGTATCCAGCTTGAGGCCTCTATCGTCTTTTTCTGAGAATGTGTCGAACTCCTCGGTTGATTAGAGCTAATCCTTCACTATCCTCTTCTTTTTCCTCTTTTTCATCATCATTTGGCATAGCGTTGAAAGCTATTGACTTCTTCTTTTCTTCCTTGGTATATATGTTGAGATGGTTCTGCTCGTAGGCTATCAAATTTCCTCGAAGTTCATCATATGTGAGTTTTTCCAGATCTCTATCTTGAAGGATTGTTGCTTTTGTTTCCCAAGCTTTTGGAAGACTCCTGATATGTTTTTTGACTTGCATACTATTTGGGTATACCATTCCAAGTGATTTTAGCTCTCCAACTATCTTGCTGAATTGTGAGAATATGGATTCAACGTTCTCTTCATCTATCATTTTAAACAGTTCCTATTCATTGACCAGTGCATTTATTCTAGCTTCCTTCACTTTCGGGGTGCCTTCATAAGTTACTTTGAGTTTGTCCCGCATCTCCTAAGCGGTGTCACATGTGGAGATCTAGTCATATTCTGTTCCACTAACTGCACAGTAAAGTAAGCTAATAGCTCTAGCATTAGTTTTGATTACCTCTTGTTGATCCTTGGTAACTTCAAAAGTCTCCAGATCAGTCTTAGTAGTATCCGTTACTCTGGGAATGGGCCTGGGACCTTTTTTGATTACTACCCACACTTGAAAATCATTTGCATGAACAAATATTTTGAAACGTATTTTCCAATGGGAGTAGTGTTGGCTATTGAAGTAAGGTTGTCTAGATGATGAGTGTCCATCTTGCAGAATTGATCCAGGGATTTGGTAAGAATCCATGAAATATTTTTCTCACCTTGCGGTGAAGTAATATGAATGAGACCTGCTCTAATACCAATTAATAAACAAAGAGGGGGTTGAATTTTAAAAATTAATTTAAGTATAGTCCAGTCAACTCTCAGGAACCTTCAGTCGATTCCTGCAGAAGATGTTAGTGCAATAATAATCAAAATGCAGTACAGAGCATGAATATAAATGACACAACACGTTTATACTTGTTCGGATCACCAAGGTTGTGTCTAGTCCAGTCCTCTTGGGTAACAAGGGTTTCCTTAGAGCTTGAGAGAGGTTGGATTACAACGTGGTTCACCAACAATTGATATGACACAGCCTCTACTTGTATTTCTACCTAACTATTTCTCTCTTTTAAGATCACTGATGTTTCTTTTCAAAATACAATAAATGAGTAAGACAAGAAGTTGTCAGGTTGATAAAGTGAAGTTGTGTAGTCTTCATAAAGTGTTCAGTGCCTTTTTGTAGTACGAGATATCGTTGGAAAAAGGTAAAAGATCAATCCTTTTGATCTCAATTGATTTTCTCTAAGGTAACCCAAGGGTTTTGTTATCTCAATCACACTAGATGGATACATGATTGAGATCCCGATGATCGTCAATTGAGATATCGTGCATATCTTTTCACACAAATGGTATTGATCTTTCTTTCGTAGAATTCTTGAATCTTGTCTTCTTGAAATTCTTCAGCCTTCCAATTTCATTGATGATTTTGATTTTCTCCTTGGCTGATTGATAACTGATTGAATCTGATACTTCATTTGCTCCTTAGCTGATTGATAGTTGATTGATTTCGCTTCCTCTTTCCTTCCATTGATGATTTGGTTTCCTTGTGGGCAATTGATCCATATCTGGACAGGATGTGTTGTATTGTTAATTGATTTGTGATTTTCGACATTTTGCTCTTGGTCCTTCCTTGTAGCTAGTTGACTTCGAGTCCTTCTTTTAATAGTGGATTTCTTGTAGTCCCTTTTTTCCTGCATTAAATAGGATTGATTAGTCATCATTAAAAGAATATAACCAGATTTAGCTCAACACAACCATTTATTAAATATTTATTTTGTATTATTTTAGAATTTTAGGAGCTTAAATAATTAATAAAATAATATGGAGGGCCAAAATTGAGTGTTAACAGTTGCCTCTTTCTTCGGCGGGGGATGTTGAAAAAAGGCCAGCGTAAAGAGATTGACTCGTTTCAATTTCCTCTATCCACTACCACATCCTTTTTGAGAAAAAATGGCATGCATTTTGAGAAATTATGGCTAAACCCCGATTACGAGCTATGTACATTTCTCCAATTTCCAAAAAAAATTAGGTCATACATAGTTTGAGAAATAGAGTGATTTGTTGGTACGGCATGACAGAACTTTGGCTTTGAGTTTCCTACATATCTCGGGTTTTATGAGAATTCAAGCCATATGAAGTTTCAAATTTTTGAAAAAATTTGATCAACTTTAAAATTTTGTCCTGGTGTTGCACTTTGGTGACATGTGGTCTTTTCTGTGATGGTAAATATTCTTTTGGCATGAATAAAATGCGTATGACCGATATTTCCTACATATTTGCAATGTATGGGACAATAAGAAACTCTTTGAAACTATATCTACTGAAGACCTTAGCGGGATATAAAAATTATTTTTTCAAAAGTCGCCCTAGTGTCGAGTTATGATTTCATTGGGATGTAGATTTATTTGTAATAAAAGCTTTGTATGACTAAGTCAAGCAGAGTTTCGAGTGCGAATTCTTGACTTTTGCTAGTGAGTTTGACCTTCCTCACTAGCTTTCCCCAGTTTGTTGCTTAGAGATAGTTCTACATGTAGTGCGTTAACTGCATAGATAAGTAAAAGGGTGACCAGGTACCCGTGGTTCTTTTATTTGAAATACAGAAATATGAAGAGTAGAGTTTAGAGGAAATCTTCAAATAAGTGTTGAAGCCTCCTAATGTAGGCTCCATGTTGACGAAGTGTCTTGTAATGTAGAAGTTTAATATAGTGTAATGGCCTTCATTTGGTGGGGCAATTTCAAATTTAAGGCCTCCATCCGACAGGGCACATTAAAATGTAAGGCCTCTGTGTGGCGAAAAAATTGAAATGTAGAGCCTTCATACGGAGTGTCAAACTAAAATGTAAGGCCTCTATCTTGAGGGGAGAATTGAAATGTAAGGCCTCCATCTGGCAATGCAAATTAAAATATAGGGCCTTCGTCTGTCGAGACAAACTGAAATGTAGAGCCTCTATCTAGTAGAGAAAATTTGTAGAAAGTAAAATCGGATAGTATTGCTAATATATAAGTCTCCTGATTTGGCAGATTCTTACTAATGTACATTCTTCCTATTAGCAGAGGACTGCTTTGCTAATATATAAGCTTTCGATTGATGGAGTATTGCTTTTCTAATATACAACATCTGATTGGCGGATTGTCCATTTGCCAATATATAGTCCTCTAATTGGCCAAGTGTCATTTTTATATTTACATGGCTACGACTGGAGGAGATTTCTTTACATGATAATATACATGGTTCTAATTGGAAAAGATTGGTTCTTTTCTCTTATACGAGCCTCAGATTAATGATGTGTCATTTGCTTATGTACAAGCCTTCAATTGGTAAAGGGTTGATGATGTCAATAGAGTCTATGAAATTTAGGTGAGCCTCTTAAGCTATTTGATGAAGTTAGTCAACATTTTCTATTTAGAGAGTTTATTCAATGTATTCAGATAGCGCTCATTGATTGGATGAGTTTATTAGATGAAATTAATTGTCTTGTTCTAGTTGGCATATTTTATTCGATAAAATAGGACAGTATTATTTATCCTAATAAGAGCCCTCTAACTTGTTTATTTAATCCAGATGCTAGGTCTACAGAAAAAATTTAAGACAAGTGTTTAGATATGTAAAACTTAGTTAAAGGATTCTTAAAATCTAAATGAATAGTGGTGAGTCTCATGATTCTGTGTTAAGCGGGGTGGCGCTTTTTCTTTTTGTCTTGAACTTGTTTCGATGTCCTCTTCCTTTATTCTTGTGATCATGTGCTCAAAGAGAAATTCTTAGTTTTGGGTGGGGGCCGTTGATTTGCATTGATTTAGTGAATCTTGGCCTTGTTATTGGATCCTTCTTCAGGCTACATGGGATCTTTCATCCAAGAACCTAGATAGGTGGAAAGTAGAGAAATATTTTATAGAAAAATATTAGTTTAGGAAAATTTTATGCAGATGTTATGTATATGTGTAGTAACCCTCTATTATTTTTAGATTATGACATGTTTCAAAGTTTATCGATCTTCTCTATTTTGCTGGTCATACACAAACATTAGCCCTATTGTCTCTCTATCTTCTGATGCTTCTTCATTCTTTAGGACATCGTAATGAAATCATTCATATTATAAAGGTGTATTATGATGAAGGTTTTTCCTAAGGGTATGACTACACCTTTTGGTTGCTTATGTATCCCCAAATAAGAATTAGGCTTGTACGTAGTACGGGGGCCTTTGTAGAAATAAACTGTGGAATGCATCAACCGAGCTTAGCTCAAGATGCCTATGTATCCAAGTGAAATTAGGTCATAACATAGTTCAATATATTTGAGGAAAATAAAAATATGCAGATATATCGATCGAGCTTGGCTCAGGATGCCTACATATCCAAGCAGAATTAGGTTGTAATATAGTTCAATACATTTGAGAAAAATAAAAATATGCACAGATCGAATCTGATGAGGAATACCAACATATTCCATCAAGGAAAGTCAGGTCAAGTATATTTATGAATACATGAAAATAATTCTTTTATTTCTCTCAGGGAGATCGAACACGATGTGGGTTTCCTATATACCCCTCCATGGGATGCCAGGTTGAAAAATAATTTTGTTACAAGAAAATGCAAAGAATACAAGGAAAATAAAAATAGATTGATATCTTCGTATTTAGTACTTCTTGGAGGCATCTGAGTCGATCAAATTCATGCTTACTATGTTGTCCATGCTTGCTAAGATTATTGCTCCTCCTGAAAGTACTCAGTGCAATATATAAGGGCCTCTCCAAATTGGTGCAAAGTTTCCTTTAGTTTCTTCTTGGTAAGAAAGTATCTTCTTTAGTACCAAGTATCCGGTATAAGCAGTCGAAGACTAATATTTTGTTGAATTCTTTGATCATTCTATTCTGATAGAGATGTTTGTGGCATACAACATTCATCCTCTTTTCTTCAATGAGAATCAGTTGCTCATGCTTGCTATGTATTCATTCTGCTCATCCAATCCAACCTCTTAATGACTCTTAACAAAGGTATTTCTACCTCTATGGGAATCACAACTTTTGAACCATAAACCAGCATATATGGGGTTGCTCCTGTCTAGGTTCTAACTGTGGTGCGGTAACTCAGAAAAGAATATGATAACATTTCATACCATTTTCGATGACCATCCACTATCTTTCTTAAAATATTTTTGATATTTTGGTTAGATGCCATAACTGCTCTATTCATATGTGGTCGATATTCTATTGAGTTTTGATGAGTAATTCTAAACCTTTCTTATGTTTTCTTCATAAGAATGTTTTTAGTATTAACTGCATTGTCCATTATGATTGATTTTGGGATTCCAAATCGATAAATTTTATTATTGCGAAAAAAATCTTCTACCATCTTTTTTGTGATGACCTTCTGTTTTGAAGCTTCGATCTATTTTGTAAAGTAACTGATGGCCACAAAGATGAAGCAGTTTCCATTTGATGTTTAAGATTCTATGGGTCCAACTATGTCCATACCCCAAGCGGTGAATGGCCAAGGGGAACCCATTCGTTAAGCTCACTTGGAGGAACCCATATAAGGTCTCCATGAACTTGACATTGATGACATATTTGTACATAGTAGATACGATCCTCTCTATGGTCATCAAAAATATCCTACTATTAGAATCCCTTTTGCCAAATTGAACCCATTCATGTGAGGTCCACATGTTTCTTCATGTACTTCTTCCAATAATTTTGTTGCCTCAGTGGTGTCAACACATCTCATCAATCCTAGGTCTAGGGTCCTCTGGTAAAGGATTTCCTTGTTGAGGATGAAGTGATTTGTCATTCTTATTAAAGTCCACTTTGTTTGTTGCTGGTATTTTCTGGGAAATCTCCTGCTTTGACCAACCTTTTGATGTTGTGGTACCATGGTTTGTCATTCTTCTTAAAGTCCACTTTGTTTGTTGCTGGTATTTTCTGGGAAATCTCCTACTTTGAGCAACCTTTTGATGTTGTGGTACCATGGTTTTCCATCTGACTCCTCATCCACATGGAAACAATATGCCTATTAGTCATGTGTCTCTATTTTGATAGGGTCAGTGTAGTTTTTATCTAAGTGCTGGATCATGGAAGACAAGATTGCCAAGGTGTCAACATACTCATTTTAGGCTTAGGGTACATGTCTAAACGCGTTCTTTGCAAACCTTTTAATTTAACTCTTTCACATAGTGAAAGTAGGGCAGGATACTGATATTCTTGGCTGTCTATTCCCTTTGTACTTGATGAATCAACAGATCAGAGTCAACTATCACAAGAAGTTCCTTGATATTCATGTCCACATTCATCTTGAGTTTGAGAAAGCAAGTTTCATATTCCACCATGTTGTTTGTGCTTCTTAAACTAAGATTGCCCTTGTCGTGCCCTATTTTCCTCGCAGAAAGTGGGATTCCACATGTGAAAACTCTTAAGGGTTATTTAAAGAGAAGAGTTGCCACCTAACTATTGGAGGTACGTTAGGGCACCGTACTAACCTAAGGGTCTGTTATACTAGACTAGGTCACCAGAGTCGGGTAAGGGTTCAAGTCACCTCGAAAGGAAGGTGTTAGACACCTTTCGAGGTCCACAAATATGGGTCCCTTCCGGATTCATTAATTTATGCGGGGTATTTACTAATTGAGCGAATAAGATTAATTTAAACCTCTTTTTTTATGTAAAACAAGTTAGATAAACTATGTGATCAACATAAAGTGTTCGAACAACATCGTAATTAAAATAAGAAAAGCGAGAAAGATATAATGCAAGGAATATAATTTAATCAAATAATGATTGGCAAGCAAAGGCAAATAACGAATGAACACTAAATTAGAAGAAACAAAACAAATAAATAAAATTTTTAATGATCAGACCGAACCTCAACGAGGCGCCTACGTATCCAAAAACGAATCAGGTCAAACGTAGTTCTACCATTAAAAGGGAGGTTATTTTAACCTAACGAGATCATCTTGTGCAACTTAAATAATACTTCGCAAACCGTTTAGGTTACTCATATTATTCAGCGGGCACAGACTATCATTTCCCATTACCCACCTAATTAATTAATTGTTAATCCTATAGCGCTTCTAGGTGAAGAAAACTAGCGTCGTAGTATGTGCCTACCCGTCCCAATCTTAATTTTCAAGAGGCGCTTGGACTACTATTTTGGAGTTGGGATCTTAAATTCTTAGGGCTTTTAAAGGTGTTCAAATGTCAAACAAGATAAATAAAAACTTAACAGTAAATAGCACAAAAGGTTTCACATAGCCTCGAATCCTATGAGCATGATATCTAAAAAAGTGAATAGATTTAATGTATTACAAATCCTACGATCGTGATTACTAATGCATAATTACCACATTTGAATCTTCAACATACAATGCAACACTATAAGAGACGATGCATGATTTAAATGAGTCATTGCATGATCCTATAGGCTTGAGTTATATGCGCAGATAAACCCTACAAGCATGATTTCGATGATCAATTAGGGCACTTAATTTGAACATGTTTTTATTCATCTTATAATTAAATCCTGTAGACAGTATATCTAAAGTTAAGAACTCATGCTAAATAGATTGACTCCTAAACATAGACTAACCACAGACTAGTTTGAGGTGATATCACATATTATTATAAAGCAATTCCTTAGCATGATGACTATTGACATAAAACACATAGAAATAAAATTAGTGACAAACTAATAATAACTCACATTTATATATGTCGATTTTGTCATTCAGACGGTCATCTTATAAATATGATCTCTAATATTTATCCTTAAAAAAATTCTTGATAAAGATACCTATATATATTTTCCATAAGCAAAATTTTAAGTGGAATTAAATATGTCACGCCCCGCCTTAGGGGGTATGACTGGCACCTGGTGCCCTATTAGGACCTGAACCGCTAGACTGCTGGGCCTAAGCAATTCTGGTGCCTGGCTGGCTCTAACTCTGATTCATGGAATCAACGGGCTATATAACGGCTGTAAATACAGCCCCCGGCCGGCTAGGCCTATATCCATCTATACAACCACAACAGCTAACCAGAACCACATCAACATAAGGGAACCTATGCGGGCCGACAAGGTCACCATGTTGTCTAGTTACTTCTGAATCAAGTAAACAGGAGCTAAACTTCTACGTGACCGACAAGGTCACCACTACCAATTGAATAAGGCCTCACACGGCTAATATAAACAACTAAACATACGCACGGTCCCACACGACCGGCGCAACTAACCACAGGGAAATATATATTGTCTGCAAGCCTCTAAGAATACTGATAAGATGATCGGGACAGGGCCCCGGCCTACCCATACTGTACAACAAAAGAATAGTATAAGCAATAAATAAAACTAAGCATAACTGAATATAAGCAATAATACTAGATATTCTGAATAGCAGAAGTATCTGAAACTGTTTGGACTGGCGGGATCTGAAATAAGCTTATCTTTACTGAAGGTAAGGTAGAAGCATACCTGTTGACGTAGCGACCTGCTGTCTATCAGCTAATAAATATCATTTATATACATATATAACATACAAGGACCTATACCAGCCCCCATAATCTGGAAGGTGTCGTCCAACACACAGTCTATATACCCCTACCCAGGTCAAAACCATCCAAAAGTAAATTACTCCACTCACCTACTAACTACGAGCACCTCTACCGGCCCCCTGGGTCTCCACCTCAGACTATGACCTCTGATATATATATAACTGTTTCTGAGTCCGGAGGACTCCTGTACTGAACTTTGTACTCTGTACTCTGTAATGCTATGTTGATCAGCCTCATATGGGGAATGCTCCATCGCATCTTCGTCCTCTAGCGGACGGCATACCACTCCTTGGAGTGGCGTATCCCCACCCTCAGCGGCGGGTCGACACAGTTACTAACCTAGGGGCGGCGAGGACGCTCAAAGGGTGCCCTCATAACACAAACAGGTTTCAACAAACAATAATCACGTATAGCAAGCATGTTCAATCTGAAAATACTAACCATGTTTTGATATACAATTCTGATTCTCTTTTCTGTATTAAACTGATTCTCATACTGAGCTATAATGTATCTGAACTATTATCTGACTATCTGATATTGCTCTACTATCGTTTATTCTGAATATAACATAATATTATAAAACATGCTTGCTGGATTCATACTAGACTCAATTCTAGACTTCACTCTATTTACTATACTGTGATTGCTATCTTGCCGAAGAACTAGCGTTACATACCTTCGTTTCTGATTTTCCGACTAACTGGCGTAGCTCAATCAGTATTTTCGCTATTTCTCCCAACTGCATTCATATATATATATCAATTAGAACCAAATACGTTAATATTCTGAAAGAAAATATCACTTTTAATATATATATAGCCCAAACTTGGCTTATCGAAAAATGGTCGAAAACTTGCTATTTCTCATAAGTCCAAAAGGGAGAAATGCTTACTTTAGGACTAGGAGTATATTGACACTAATTTGGAGCAATTCCACTTACCTTAGCTCGGTAGAACAACGGTTCGCCGGCCGAATTTCACGAAACTAAACCGTAGGAATGCTCCTCGCTGCTAAATACCTCACTACCCAAGGTTATACTGAGTTTAGACCGCGTATAACAGCGTAATCGGAAGGAAATTACTCAAACCCTTCCCACCCTCTGTTTCTCTCGTGGTTACTGGAAATTATATAATTTTTATGGAATAAACCGAAGTGGAGGGGTTTATATAGTGAGGCCTGGACAGGGCCTCCGT
>JACEIK010007303.1:0-57021 GCA_018107945.1 Datura stramonium
CTTGGCTCTATCACTTTCAGGTTGAGTTTTATGGTTCAAATACACTAGACTAAATCTTCTAAAGGCTATTAGTTTCAAGTTATGAACTCATTTCTCAACTTATTCCGTCAAATAGTCAATAACTATCTCACGAACCCTAACTCCTGTATCCCTATCATTGAAGGAGAACAGTGAGATGACGGTTGAAGATACATGATTCAACCAAGTAGGGTTGAAGGGTATATCCGAATCCACCACAATGAAATCAATTTCTTAAAATCTTGACAAGGAATCAAAACCTACTCTATGCTCCTTTTAATCCTCATTCGTTTCCTCTCCCAAATTCAACCAATGAGTCAATAGATTATATTGGAAAGGTTATCATACTAACGAATAAACATAAAATCAAGTAAGCATAAACAATCTTGAAAAGAATATTTAATTGTCTAGCATAAAGGAACTTTCAAACTATAACCATCAAGTTGTGGCCAAAACCCTAGATCAAGGGTGTTTAGCCACTCATGTTCAAGAGTAAACCCATAAGAACCATCATTCAAAACACAAAAAGTAAAGAGTAATGAAGAAAAACCTAAGAAGAAAATGGAACTTCTTGTTTCATGTTCTTGCCCCACAAAAATAGCATATAATAATTGATTTTCCTAATCAGATCCCCTAGTGATGTATTTATAACTATATGAAAATTTTACATTTTTCCCTTGAGTAACTCCACTTTTGAACTTAGAAAAATGACTTTCAGACAGGGGTTGGCTCACCACTTCACCCATATCGCCAGACTCAGTTTAAATTTCTCCTGAATTTTGGCTTCTAGCACACCATTTTTTTCATCTCACCAAGGTGCTAGTCAAAATTCTGTAGTTTAGGTGTTGGTGCGCCACTTCTCTCAATGCACCAGAGTGTTAGAAAACTTTCTCAAGTTTGGTTCCTCTCTGGCATGCCACTTCCCTTAATTCACCAAAGTGTTGATCAAAATTCTTCTAAAGTTCAATGCTTGGCACGCCACTTCAGTCATAGCATCCAATTGAGCACAATTTTTCTGTAGTTTGGTGGCTGGCTTGCCACTTATCCTAGTTCACCAAGCCAAGTTTCCTCGAATTCTTTTTTTTTCGCACCTTGCACTTTTTTTGAGTGTTTTTCCCTGTGTTACCAGCCAATCTAGAAACATCTATTAGCTCTTTCCACAAACACTTTCATGAAACTTTGTATTTTAGAAGAACAATCTTCTCAAAACATGATAAAAAATGGGTCAAATGTGACAAATAGGCGTAAGAATACGCCCAACATCAGAGGTGAAGAACTAGCCTAGACCTGTTAGCCGTAATGACATTATGAGCTTTTTTAGTTTAGCTGGCTACTACCGGAGGTTTGTATAGGGGTTTTCATCTGTTGCAGCACCTTTGACTAAGTTGATCTAGAAGAAGGTCAAATTCCAGTGGTCTGATGCATGTGAGAAGAGTTTTCAGGAGTTAAAGACTCGACTCACTTTAGCTCTAGTTTTGACCCTACTGGAGGGAACGGATGGCTTTGTTGTGTATTTTGATGCTTCGAGGATTGGCCTTGGATGTGTGTTGATACAGCATGGAAAGGTCATTGCTTATTCTTATAGACATCTTAATACTTATGGGAAGAATTACCCCACGCATGACCTTGAGTTAGCAACGGTGGTGTTTGCATTGAAGATTTGGAGGCACTACTTGCATAGGGTGCGTGTGGATGTGTTCACAGACCACAAGAGCCTCCAGTATGTGTTTACTCAGAAGGACTTAAACTTGCGGCAGAGAAGATGGCTTGAGCTTCTCAAAGACTATGACATGAGTGTCCTTTACCATCCAGGCAAGGCCAATGTAGTGGCGGATGCTCTTAGAAGGCTGTCCATGGAGAGTGTATCCCACGTGGAGGATGGGAAGAAAAAGTTGGTGAAGGATGTGCATAGGCTTTCTTGTTTAGGGGTTCCCCTTACTGATTCAGCAGATGGTGGTGTTGTACAGAATGGAGCAGAATCATCTTTGTTGTCGGAAGTTAAGGCAATGAAAGATGAGAATCCTATCTTGATAAATTGAAGCAACCTTCTAGAATCAGAAAATTGAGGTTTTCTCCCAAGAGGGAGATGGTGTACTCTGGTATCAATGCCGGTTGTGTGTTCCAGTTGTAGATGAATTGAGAGAGCAGATGTTGAGAGAGGACCATAGCTCTCGATATTCTATACCATGACTTACGAGAAGTCTATTGGTGGAATGGCATGAAGAAGGACATTTCAGAGTTTTTCGCTAAGTGTCCGAATTGCCAGCAGGTGAAGGTTGGGCATCAAAGACCTAGAGGTATGCTTCAGGATATCAGTATTCCTACTTGAAAGTGGGAAGAGATCAACATGCACTTCATTACAGGGTTGCCTCATACACGCTGACATCATGACTCCATTTGGGTAGTTGTAGACCGGATGACCAAGTCAGCATATTTTCTACCAGTTAAGACTACAGATTCAGCCGACGACTATGCTAGACTTTACATTCGGTAGTTATTTTGGTTGAACGAAGTTCTATTGTCTATCATCTCAGATAGGGGTACTTAGTTTACCTCTCAATTTTGGAGATCATTTTAAAAGGGTCTTGGTACACAGGTTAAGCTTAGCACAGCTTTTCCCCGACAAATAGATGATCAGGACGAGCAGATCATTCAAACTCTTGAGGACATGTTGAGAACGTGTGCGATTGAATTCAAAGGTAGTTCGGATGATCACTTGCGTCTCATCGAGTTTTCCTACAATAACAATTATCACTCCAGCATTTAGATAGCTCCATTTGAGGCTTTTTATGGATGGAGATATAGATAACTTATTGGATGGTTAAAGGTAGGTGAGGTGTTATACCCCGGAAGCCCAAAGATCAGACCCGGGAGTTAAAATGGAGAAAAGCTAAAATATGGCACCAAGAATCAAGACGGGTCGTGATGTGACTCGTGAGAGCAGCCCACGAGTCATGATGTGACTCGTGGTGAAGCTCAGGTGATGAGTGAAAATTGGGAAGTGGGATCCCCACGGATGTGACCATGACTCGTGGTCAGGCCCCACGAGTCGTTAGGTCAGTCGTGTGGAGTGATAAGTGAGAAAAAAGAAGGAAGAGGGCAGTGTACCTAATGAAAGGACCCCACGAGTCGTGGTCAGTCACTACAAATCATGGGGAGGATCGTGAGCAGCAGGGTAAAAATTTAATCAAGGATAAGGCAGTGTATAGGATGAGTGGTGACCATGACCAGTAACGAGTCGTGAAGTCTCCTATGACGACCACAGATGATCAGATAAGCAGTGAACTTAACGGATGACTCCACAAGTCATGGCCCATGATGACGAGTCGTTAGGTCCCTCGTGGGGACCATCTGGTAGTTATTTTCTACAATTTTAGTAAGGGATTTTTCGTCATTCCTAAGATACTAAGGCCTAAACTACGTCATTTTGAGATATGAATGATGTCTTTTTAAGAGAGTTAAGTTCATTTTAGGCCATATTCATTCATGCATGCACAGGTAGAACTTTAGAGAGGGTGATCAAGCTTATTGTTCTTCAAGTTCTCTTCAATTTCTTATTGGGCATTCATAGAAGAGTAAGAATCAGCTACCATCAGGTATGTAGGGTTATGAATGGGTGGTTCCTTTCACACCCATGCCCAATCCCTCTCTAAATCATGAATTTCCTATGTCTAATCAATGGGGTTATAACTCAAATTCATGAATTTCCTAATTCTCTACATGGGTATGATTTAAATATGTTTCTTCTATCAAATTATGAATTATGGGCAAGTTTTATAATGTTTCCAATCAAAATCATGTTTCAAGTTTTATGAATTAAAAGGCCCATTGATGAGAAGTTTATGAAATATGAGATTTGTGATGAATGTATAATTATGATGAGATATTATGATGAAAAGCATGTTTTCAAGCTACCCATGTTTATAATGATGTTTTCAATGTGAAATGAGTATTTCCTAGCAAGTGAAAGTATTGGGAAATGCCCACACGATTCAAGTATGATTTATGAGTTTTCGAACTAAGCTTACCAAATGGTTTTGGAGAGAAGACTCCCAATTATTTTTTAGCTTGTGGTATGGTTTTAGTTAAATCTTCTCATATGCATAATTTTTGCTTTGAGATGTATTTAATTTATGAGCTTCATCAATAGACGATGTTGAGCTTTGTTGAAAAATGATGTAGAGTATATGCATGTTTTGGGAGTAGTATCTAGCACTGAGTATGCTAAGGGTCGATCACCCTATGCCTCAGAACTACGTGTCAATGTAGGTTATACACAAATATAACTTCCGGACCTCCCTTTTGAACTATCCCCTGCCCTATTGGGCCATGAGCTTGATATCGATATCATGGGATCGCCCCTAGACCTGGCAAGGCTTTAGAAGGCTCTACCCACTTGAGTGTGATAGTTGGGACCACATAAACTCTATTGTGGTATGTCGGTTAACAGACGAGTCTCCCATTGTTCCTCATGATTTCAGTTATGCATGTTATTCATAAATGAGATTTATACATCTATATATGTTCTAAAGCAGGTTTGACTCAATGTTCATTTTTACTCATGACTATCAGATTTCAACTTTGAGTTAATCGATTCAGTTATGATGTTATGTTATGTTATGTTATGATGAGATCATTATTTCAGAAAGAATGCATGCAAGCCCTACTCTCATATTCTTATTGTTTATGATTTACATTATGCATGTCTTTAAATTATTTTACTTATCTAAGCAGTTTTACTTACCTTACATACTGGGTACATTCCACATACTGACCGCATACTCTATGCTATATCGTTTCATGATACAGGACCTAGCTCTAAGGCTCAACCTCGTTCATAGTCATCCTTCAGAGTTAGCATCTTATGTTGTTGGTGAGTCCTCATCTCCCGAGGACAGACTTATTCAGATTTCCTTTATGTATTTTTCAGTTTCAGTTTTCTTGAGTTATTTGGGGTCTTGTCCTATTAACTTGTCATGTTTAGAGGCTTTTAAGACAAAGGATGTATTTAGCTTCAGATTGTGTATTCTGACGTTATGTTTAATTTAGACTTCCGCTATGATTATCTTGTTGATTCTTCAGTTTTATTAATCAAGTTAGATGTATGATTATGCCATGGGTCGATTGGGGTCTCTTGGGGCTCCTTGTCTCGTGTTGCAATCCGGGCCTCCGTTCAGTTCGTGACAAACTTGGTATCAGAGCCATAGGTTTGAAGTTTCCTAGGGTGTTTGAAATCGGCGTTAAGTAGAGTCTTTTTTATGGGTGTGAAGTGCGCCACCCTTATGACGAAGAGGCTACAAAATATTTAGGAAATGTTCCCTTCTTTCATGATCTATGTCGTACGATGAAAAGTCTCCCTGTCCTTCTAATTCGTGCTATTCGCGATTGCAAAATCATGGCTCCTCGAAGAGTAAATGGTAGGAGGAATGGGAATGGTGAAGGCTGATAAGGGGCATATTTATATGCCAAATCGATACTCAAATGTATAACTTTAGTCTTGTTTGTCTAATAAATTGTGTACATTCTCATGTAAATTGTATGAAGTGTGAATTTATACTAACCAACATGATTAGCGTTGTTTTGTAGGAAAAACATGCGTTTGTTGATAAAAAATGACATGTTGGGAGAAATCCAAGAAACTCAGGATTGAGCAAGGAAGCGGATGGTGAAGCAGGGATGACAAGGGCTCCTTGATGGAGCCGTGGCACGGTACCATCGCGGAGGTGTTGCATGCAGAATGGAAATTCCAAATAAATTCCGGTGAAGGTCATACGATCCTAGGCCGTGCCACATTGGAAGTGAATTATTCAAATGGTGCATTTCCAGAGAGGGTCCGCGATTGAACCGTGGCACGTTGGCTGTGCTCCGCGATGCACGCCGTGCCAGTGTGCTACCTGAGCAGACAAATTCCCGAGAGGGCTTCAGCGTTTGCACCGTGTCACGGAGAGCGGTGCTCCGCGATACCCGGTCGTGACACGTTGCTCGTTATTCGGAAAATTTGTCCTAGTATAAATAGAGCACTTAGGGGCATTTTCAATTATTCTGACTTGGTGGAGCAAGAACGTGGGTTACAGGCAGCATTGAGGATGAAATTTCTAGGGTTCTTCTCTATCTCTTTCTTCTTCCTTTCAATTGCTTGTATGATTAACGACTTGTTTAGGATGATTAATCCACAAATGGTGGCTAATTCTCCTTCTTCTTGAGTTATGAACTTTGTGTTGCAATGTAATTATTGATTGCTGGTTTAATTTTCTCTTTTCTTCCATGGTTGTTCTATTTAATTCTTGTTCCTACTACATTTAATGTCGGCCAATGTTAATGTAATCCAAAAAGTCCGGTTTCACTGAGAGGGCAAAGAAATTGGAAAGTTGTGAATTAATAGGATATGATCTTTCTTGGTTCGGGAGAATTGGGAATCGATTTACCTTCGGGATAGAAATATACCCGAAAGTCGTATTAGTCATGTGTGGAACCGGTTTCGTATTGCTAGAACTTGAATTCCTTAGCACATCACGAAAATGTAGGTGGAAGGTTCATGATTCTTAGGACAGGTTAAATACGGTTTGTAGTCCATAGTGATAGTTCGACCTTAGCAACCAGGAGGAAAAGATAAACCACGTAAACTAGCCAGATTACGTGTATTCACGCCGACTGTAGTAATCACCGGCATGCTCTTAACCGTATTAGATTCAATAGTATAATTAGCTTAGTGTAGTATAAAATTATATTCTCAAAAACAAATTATCTTTAGTTACTCTGTTGTCTTCCTTTGTATAGTTGTAGTAAATTAAGCGTTTGAAAGATTTCACCCCCGTATTCCTATTCACAGTAGGTTGACAATCCGGTTCTTCAAAAGAGCCACTTTATTACTTGTACGACCCGTACACTTGCGGGCTCATCAAGTTTTGGCGCCGTTGCTGGGGAATAGGCAATTGGTGAAATTTTCATTTTTACCTTGATTTTAAGTGTTGGTTTACTATTTTCAATATTTTGTATTGACAACTTAGTGCTTGCTTTGTATTTTCTTGAAAACAGATTCATTGAACACTGGCAAGAGACAAGGGTTGGTGGATCCATCCTTAGAGCCAGAACGACAATTTCATCGTCGCGGAAAGCTCTAGAGAGAAAAGGCTGCAGTTGCTCAGACAAACTATCATGGAGCAACCACGAGAATCCACCAATAGTGCGGGCGTGTTAGTGCCCGGGTGCGGCCGAGGCCGGTTCGCGATGTGGCAATCCACAAGCTCGCAATGTTACTTCTAGCATTCCGCAAACACAGAGCCGGGGAGAGGGAGGATTCGGCGAAACGAGAATATGGTGCGATTCTTTGCACACACAACGAAGCGATTCTGAGTCTCCCTCACGAGGACCCGCAGCAACAACATCTTGAGTACTACGAGAATAGTGACACTTACATCCCCGCTGGAGTGTCAACAGATTATGTCCGGCTTACACTTTTCCCATGTTCACTTTTGGGAGATGCAAAAGAGGTGGCTGGTGAGCCACCGCTCTATCACCTCATGGGATGATCTACTTGAAAAAGTTCTTGATCCGATTCTTTCCCTACGGTAAAACAGCAAGGCTTAGAAGTCAAATTCTAAGTTTTAAACAAAGGGAAGGAGAGAATGCAGTATCAAGCTTTGGGAGAGAGTTCAAATCATTGTTGAGGAATTTGTCCTCATCACCATCGATCAAATGATGTGTTGGTGCACACTTTTATGAGTTTGGAACCCCACACTAAAATTTTGCTAGATTCGGCAGGCTGGGGCGGGCTTTAGAAAAGACTTATGAAGAAGCTGTATACTTTGCTTAATCGTATTTCGCGAGGGAAATCCGGAGTGAATGCGGACTCTTCAAGGGAGAGGAGCAAGGAAAGCATTTGGAGTCTTGGAAGTGGATGGGTTACGGCTATGTTGCACGAGATAGGCTTGCCTTGCGAGAGGCTCAGGTTGAACACCCACTTCGGCAATATGAACTTGAGCCAGTCTCAAGCCCCGGTTAATACGGTGCGACGAGATTTGGTGAAGTGTGCGGGGAGCAATAATGAACACTCAGCTGAGTGTTGTGGAGCAAAATCCAGACTGTTGAACTTTGTCGGGGAATGCACAAAGGAGCAATCACCAGCGGTATGGGAATAGCTACAATCCCAACTGGAGGAGTCACCCGAATTTCTCTTGGGGTAGCAACAACCATCAAGGGCAGAGTTCGAGTCGGGGGATGCAGCGGAATCAAGGAGACCCTGAACTATCAAGCTCAATACGAAATAACAATGCCCCTCCTCCACCACCATCACCGAGCGTTGAGGAGATGTTCAAGCAGTGATAGCCAGCCAAGCTCAATTGCCCGAGGCTGACCATGTCAAATAGCCGGCCGATGTTAAATATTCAGGCGCTGCCAAGGCCTTTGGAGTATCCAATTTGGGCAATTTCTTTGGAGCCCGGAGACACCCAGGCTGCAGGAGGACTCCCAGTGACACGGTCAATCCCAAGCAGGTCAATGCGGTGACCACGAGGAGTGGCTTGTGCGGTTGAAGGAGGTGGAGCAGAAAGACCTCCTTGATCGGGAGTTGCGAGAAGCGGAGAGGAGCAGAATGATGAAGGGAAACACAAGGAAAGGGTTTGAACTTGATTAGACCTCCACCCTAGTTCCTCAACGATTAAGGAAGCACAAGGAGGAGGCGTGCTTCAAAAAAGTTCATGGAGGTGCTCAAACAGGTACACATTAACTTACCTCTTGTTGATGTTTGCAGGGAGTGCCTAAATATGCAAAATACATTAAGGACATAAGTGGCCAACAAAAGCGGAGCTGGCCGAATATGCCCACGGTGGCCCTTGCGAGAATGCACTTCCCGGATACAAAAACCCGGTTGCCCACGAAGCTCAAAGATCACGGGAGCTTCACAATTTAATTGACAATCGGGCAAAGTATCAGGCTCGTGATTTATGTGATTTGGGAGCGAGCATTAACTTGATGCCGACTTCGGTATTCAAGAAGTTAGGTCTAGGAAGCCCTAGACCTACAACGGTAGTTTGCAGCTTGCAGACCGTTCCTTGGCGAGCGAACGGCATTGTGGAGGACGTGCTAATTACAGAAATCGGCTCCCTAATCTTCCCAGTGAATTTTATTGTCTTTGAGACTTTGAGCCAGGGCTGGAGTCCCATTTATTTTGGGACGACCTTTCTTGGCAGCGGGAAAGCGCTTATAGATGTAGCTGCAGGGCAGCTAACGATGCGAGCACACGACAAGGTGGAAGTGTTCGTGTGTACCAAGGCCCCCAAATTCCCAGCCGTGTACGAAGAACTCTCATTGATCAATGTGAGTGAACAACCAGTGGTGTTCAAGGCTTTGAACAACGAGGAAGCTGAAGGGAGAGCCCCCGATAGAGTAAGCTTGATTGGGGTGGGGACGTGTTGAGCAAGCGTCCCAGTCACCTAGGGCGAATGAGCTCAAATAGCATGTCAGTGAGACGGTAAACGAGCGGCTAGTGGGGAGGCAGCAGAAGTGAAATGTAATTGTAAAATGTACAAAAGAGAAAAAAAAAGAAAGAAAAGATTTTCCAATTTTTTGTACTTTATATTTTTGTAGAATAGGAGTGTAAATAGAAAAATAAAAATATTGTTATTTCTCCAACTTTGGAATTCTAATCGATTTCGTGTGTGCAGATGTCTACGGAGTTGAACGGAGGAAAAAATGCAAAAGGAATGCAAAAGGGAAAAACAGTGAAAATATTTTTAAGTGGCAAAAGCGGTAGGCACAGCGATGGCTCCGTGTCACGGAGGAGGAGCCTCCGCGTTGCCCTGTGACCACGGTGCAGAGAGCCATCTGGGGTACAAAAAATCCGAGAGAGCTGCGATAGCTCCGTGTCACGGAGGCATGCTCCGCGATTTTCCTCCGTGACACGTTGGCGTGTTAATCGCGTCGGGTCACCGGGTCACCGGGCGACCCGCGCGATTTCCCTTTTTAAACCCCAAAACCCCTCATTTCTCCTATTTTCCTCTACCCTCCAGCGATAATACCCCAAAAATCCCCTCCCTCAACGTGTCACGGCTTAGGAGTAAAATTTATCAACTTTTCCTTCGTCTTAATCGAATCCAAAAGGTATGTTCTTGAACTCAACTTCAATTTTTAGCTAAAATTTCGGTTTTTAGCATGTTTAGGAAGAATCCATGCCCATATCAATAAATTGAGCTTAAATACATTTGGGTTGTTGATTATAGTTGTGTATCGATTTGTGATCATATGAACTCGTTAATTGCATTCTTAAATGAATTTTGTGCTAAATTGTGGTTAGGGATGGATTGTGAAGTTGAAAAATCGAATTGAGAAAGGGAAGTGTTGAAAAAAATTATAGGTTGTGCATGTTGGGTGAATTGTATTGTGCATGCTTATTGTGTATACTTAAGAAACGATGCACTTCTCGGGAGGTGCAAATTGGGTGAAAACTTCAAAAACTCATCAAATTACACTTGAAATTAGGGAATTGCTTAGTTGAGTTAGGGAGTTATTCTTATTTTCTTGTTTTCTTTGTTTGAATGCCATATAATGAAATGAGTATCGATAGTACGGTGGAATGAGTTGTACGAAGTACGAGTAGTACACACGAGTTATGCTGTCGAATTTTAGAAAGGCATGAAGCGATTTTGTTTGTTGTTTCTCTTTTGTTTAGCTGTTCTAGATTTTTTCTATCTTTTTGTAAATATGGAATAAATATGTTTACAGTTTCATAACGTGAGCTAGAAACTAAGTGTGGGGTGGCGGCCAAAACCCAACCTTAGTCAAAAGCTAAATTGAAATCGACTAACATGGAGTGCTTGTCTGTTTTCTTTGACAGAAACCATGTCTAGCAGGCGAGACAAAGGAAAGGGGCGCATCAACATCGGGCGCGGGAGAAAAGATTAAGCACAGGGCAGCGGTCCCGGCCCAGCACCGCCCGATTCCACGCGGCCAGCGCCATCCCCGTATGGAACAAAGATGGGTGACGGAAAGAGGGGGAAGAAGTGGTACACCAAGCACCAGAGGAGAACAAAAATACTTCCCCAAGGAACACATTGCACGGGAACCCTTAACAAGTTCCGGATGGTGCAAGGATTGATGCTTCTTTGGGCTACATTTCGTACTTGAGCCCAAAGAGTGCAACCTGCACTTAGTCCGGGAATTCTACGCCAATTGGAACCCGACATTGAGAAGTCACACCATCAAAATAAGGGGCCAAATCGTCACATTGGAGCCTCACCACCTCAATGCCATCATAGGGGCGCAAAATACGAGCGCCCATGTACTCGACAGCGAACATCCTCCACCTTATGCGGATATCGGAACGCACATTATGTAGGCCGGTCTCTGACGCGTTGGGTGAGCATGGGAGAGGGCTACCATCGGGCCTTGCCCTATGCACGAATGAACGAAACGAGTATGGCTTAAGTGATTTGCTCTTTGTTTGATTCGGGGCTGCACATGACAGATGTGACACGGGATCGTGTATGCTTGGTATACGCCCTTATGAAAGGGCTGGAGATCAATGTTGGGGCGGTGATCATCCGCCATGAAGACGGCTTGCATCGGGGGTACAGTACGGTCGGCGGGCTGCGGCGTTCTGAGAGGCGCAAGGAGTCGAGGAGGAGGCCCTAGATTACATCCCGCGAGATGGAGCGGTGTCGCATTGATGTCACAAAAACAAAGGCATCCGACACCACTCATGGGCTGTCCTTACATTGGCCGAGCGACATACTTTCAAGGACAATCGATATATGTCCCGCATGTTGGGTCTGGTCTCCAACCGCATAGGCGGGAGGGCTTGGCGACGGAGGGCCGGCGTAGCAGCTCAACTTAGATTACCCATTTGGCGAACGCCAAGGGCACTTATCATCCAGGTAGGGCCCAGCTTGCATGGAACCTACAGGCGATGACGTCCCCACGGACGAGGAGACACGTTGCGGGGTCAAGCGTTGGGTCGGAGGATGACGGTGGAGACTCCGATATGTGGGGCAGGCGGCAGCACCTGATATGAGGAAGTGGAATACTTTGACTGATCAGGGAGTTTCACAGCCACCTTTTGTTTGTAACTGTATGAACAGTGGGCGGTGTTCGATTCTAAGGTAATGAGGTGGGAATAGTTGAGTCTTGGGTTTGCCTTTTAAATTGTATGTCATTGTATGTTCCTTGCTTTGTTATCGTGTTGGTTTTAATTTGACTCTGTTTATTTGTATGTTCGCTTGATTGTAAATATTATTTGTAAATTGTTGTTGTGTCTTTGGCGCCAGAATATGTTGCTTGAGTATGTAAATAGTCTTGTGAAATCATCGACCATTTTAAAATTTTTTTTTTTTTTTAAGTAACTATTTTTCGTTTTGGGTTTCTCGGAGTTTGTTTCGGTTCTTTTGTCGAGAAGAGTCCCATTGAACCGAAGTCGTAAATATTGACCCATTCTCTATGATGGATGGATGACGACAAATCTTAAAGGAAAGGTAGTCGATAGGAGTAGTATAGTTCATTTTATTTTTATTTTTAAATTTTTCCGTTAGTTAATTTTGATTTTTAGTTGGATGGCTGGTTTGTATCCCATACATGTTGCTATTGATGGCTCCGACATCCTTGTTGCGTATTGTACATAATATTTATATAGCAAAGATGATTCGTAGAAAGCATGCAAATTTCTGTACATATGTAAGACACTTGTGCCGTGGGAATTTGATTCGGTGTGATTGAGGCTTAATTTTGAATTCTTGTGATTAGGCGATTAAAGATTTTGTGAAGTCATCTTGAGTGAGCATGTGCATTGAAGTGTATAGTGAGAATTGGTTATTCCATGCTATTGTTGATTGTCTAGAACTTGCCTGTTGTGTGTACGAAACGGAATGAAGGAAGTGTAGTGTAGGAAATGATGTAGGCATTTCTTTGTCAACCAAAAATTTTCTTATTTCTTTTTCATATCCACCTTGAAAATTAAACCTAGTGACCCGTTGAGCCTTTAACCTTGATAAACTTTTCTTTTCTGATTTTCCTTTGTCGAAAGGGTGCGGGCAAGTGAGTCCCTTCTTTTCACAGTCCTTAGGCCAAAGTCGAAACTCGTAAGCGCTCGAGAAAAAGTATAATTTTCCCATGGTGTCAAAGAGTGAAGTGATAAAAAGAAAGAAAAGTGATGAAAAGAAAGAAAGGAAAGAAAGAGTCCAAGGGTGAAGTAGCCAAGAATTGAAGGGAAGAAAGTTGTTTAACTCAATTTTCCCTTCGCTAGTCACAATTGTGTTAAAGAAAGGGTGATAAATATAAAAATAAACTTCAAGAGGAGGAGGAAGGAAGAAAATAGTCTAGAAGTTGATAGGATGTGTGAAAAAAGCGCTTAAGGAAAGTTTGGTTACTATTATTGGTTAGCCCAGTATATAATAGTTCCGTAGCTTACATTACAACCCGTTAAGTCCTACGTGATCTTACATCACGCATCCATATATTAGTGGAGTAATACACTAGAGGCAAGCTTATGGGTCATGACGCAATGCATGTGGTCGTTTGGGAGAGTGAGTGAAATGGGGTGTGTACATATATACCCCGGACATGGATTTCCTTAAGTTCATGTATTAAAACAGAATCTCTCCTAGTGTTGTGAGGGCACATGTTTGATGATAGAATACATTCGTATCGGATATCTTGGTCAGCTAATATGCATGAGTTTGCCGATATCGAGAGTCGATTCTTGTGCTAAAAGTCTTGATTTATTTAGTGTCGTGTAATAATGATGCTATACATAACTCTTTCTTGACAAATTTACTTCGAACATAATCAGTATGGCCACCGTAGTTTGGACTGTCGAGCCTAAATAGCCATGAGGATATCAATTGCATGAGTTGTATGAATATTGTTACCGAGGGCCGAACAAGATTTTAAGTGTGGGGTAGGTGATGGGGGCATATTTATATGCCAACTCGATACTCAAATGTATAACTTTAGTCTTGTTTGTCTAATAAATTGTGTACATTCTCATGTAAATTGTATGGAAGTGTGAATTTATACTAACCAACATGATTAGCGTTGTTTGTAGGAAAAACATGCTTTTGTTGATGAAAAATGACATGTTAGGAGAAATCAAGAAGGAACTCGGGATTGAGCAAGGAAGCGGATGGTGAAGCGAGGATGACAAGGGCTCCAGCGATGGGCCGTGGCACGCTGCCATCGCGGAGGCATTCTGTCTGGAATGGAATTCCAAATAAATTCAGTGAAGGTCAGCGATCAGGCCGTACCACGTTGGAAGTAATTATTCAAATGGTGCATTTCCAGAGGTCGCGATTGCACCGTGGCACGTTAGCTGTGCTCCGCGATGCACGCCGTGCCACGTTATTAGCTAATTACCTGGGCGGACAAATTCCAGAAGAGCTTCGCGTTTGCACCGTGTCGGCTAGGTGCACTCATGATACATAGCGGAAGTGACCGTTACTTTCGTTGTCCAAGGAAAATTTATCCCTAGATATCAATAGGAGAACACTTAGGGGCATTTTAATTATTCTGACTTGGTGGAGCAAGAACGTGGGTTACAGGCAACGTGAGGGACCAGAAAATTCTAGGGTTTCTTCTCTATCTCTTTCTTCTTCTTTTCAATTGCTTGTATGATTAACACTTGTTTAGGATGATTAATCCACAAATGAGTGGCTAATTCTCCTTCTTCTTTGAGTTATGAACTTTGTGTTGCAATGTAATTATTGATTGCTGGTTTAATTTTCTCTTTTCTTCCATGGTTGTTCTATTTAATTCTTGTTCCTACTACATTAATGTCTGGCCAATGTTAATGTAAATCCAAAAAGAATCGGTTTCACCCGAGAGGGCAAGAAATTAAAAAGTTGTGAATTAATAGGATATGATCTTTTCTTGGTTCAGGGAGAATTGGGAGTCGATTTACCTTCGGGATAAGAAATATGCCCGAAAGTCGTATTAGTCATGTGTGGAACCGGTTTCGTATTGCTAGAACTTGAATTCCTTCTTATCACGAAAATGTAGGTGGAAGGTTCATGATTCTTAAGTTGGGTTAAATACGAGTTTTAATCCATAGGCAGTAGTTGCGACTAGCAACCGGAGGAAAAGATAAACCACGTAAACTAATAGTTCGTGTATTCACATGTTCTTCGTAACCTTAGCATGCTCTTAACCATTGTTTAGATTCAATAGTATAATTAGCTTAGTGTAGTATAAAAATTATATTCTCAAAAACAAATTATCTTTAGTTACTCTGTTGTCTTCACTGCTCTAGTTGTAGTAAATTAACGTTTAAAAGATTTCACCCCGTATGCCTATTCCTGTGGGTTCGACAATCCGGTTCTTCAAAAGAGCCACTTTGTGCCCATGCGACCCCATTACACTTGCGGGCTATCAAGGCCACAGGATGGCGTGATAGGCGCCCGCGGGCTCCACCATTCAAGAGCACCAGGCACCAAATCCAGTTGCCCATGCTGAGTTTCAGGCAACTATTCAGATGCTTGTGTAGGCCTTCACCGCTCGGAGTCCAATCATGGCGAGTTAATATGTTCACTTAAAATGGTAATGCGACAACGGCTCAGTCGAGTTTCTTAGAATGAACCACCAGAGTTCCTCAGGTTAAAAGTAGATGAGGACCCGCATGAGTTCATAGATGAGATTGTGAAGATCACCCAAGTCATGGGGGTGAATGGATTTAAGTGTGCGGAGTTGGCCTCGTATCAGCTTAAGGGTCGCACACATACGGTTTCAACAATGGAAAGATAGTAGGGCGGCTGGAGCAAGTCACATCTTGGAAAAAGTTCCATGTTGCATTCTTAAGATCGGTTCTTCCCTCATGAGATGAGGGAGCTGAAGAAAGTGAGAGCGGTGAGTTCATAAATATGAAGCAGGGAGGATGACGGTGCGAGGAGTATGCCCTTGAGTTCCCTCGCCTATCCCGAAGTACGCCCCGAAGTTAGTGGTGATGCGGGGACAACGGGTGTTACACCCGTAAATTCTGACCCGTAGATATCTACTCGCATGTTGGCTAAGAGTTTTGAATGCCATACATGCTAGGAAAAGGCCCGGGGAAAGACCGGACAAGCGCCAAGTGGCGTGTCGCATTCGACGAATGCGACTTATAGAATCCCAGAATAAAAGACTCCCCACTTGGTTTTATTTCACTATCATTTCATAGTTTCTAGTAACCACGAGAGAAGCAGGGTGCAGAAGTAATTTATGAAATTTCTTCTATTTACACTATTAAACGCGTTCCAAACTCGAATTAATCTGAGATGCAAATTTATTTAGAAGTAAGGAGCATTCCTACGGATTTAGTTTCGTGAAATTCGGCCGGCGAACCGGTTGTGCTACCGAGCTAAGGTAAGTGGAATTGCTCCAAATTAGTGTCAACTCTTCTCCTAGCCTAAAGTGAGTATTTCTCCGCTACGGACTTTCGAGAAATAGCGAGTTTTCGATTATTTTTTGATAAGCCAAAGTTTGGGCTATATATATGCTCAGTGATGTTTTCTTCTGGAATATTAGTGTATTTGGTTCTAATTGATATATATATATATATATATGCAGTTGGGAGAAATAGCAGGAAATGTTGTGGCTTTGCGTTGGTAGGAAAAGTGGCGAAAGGTATGTAAGCTAATTCATTGACAGATTAGTAGCTTGATCTAGTAGATAGCGTGATATATAGAAGAAAAGAATTGAGGAAGTCGAGTGAGTCCGAGTATGTGATTTAGCAAGCGTGTTTTGAATTTAGCAAGCATGTTTATAATATTATGATATATGTTCAGAATAAAAGTTAGTAAAGTAATATCGAGCCCAGTAAGATAATATCGCGAATCTGATATACTTGAGACAGTCGAATGTATCTCGAGATCTGATATAGCGAGACGAGTTAGATAATATCCCAGATATAGTATAATTCAGTATGAGAATCAGTATAACACAGGAAAGAGTTCAGAATGAGAAATCAGAATACAGATAGTATTTTTCAGTTCAAACATGCTTGCTATATGTGATTATTGATTGTTGAGACCTGTTTGTGTTATGAGGCACCCTTTGAAGCGTCTTGCACTTTGGGTTGGTATTTGTCGACCCACCGTGAGGGTAAGGGATACGTCACTCCAAGTGGCATGCCGTCCGCATTAGGACGAAGATGGGATGGAGCATTTCCCATATCAGGCTGATCAGCACAGCAGTACAGTTTACCACATTTATGCGCTTGCGCAGAGGGCAATTACGGAATACAGCACGGTTACAGTTTCCGATGCAGGGGGTCCTCACGGGCTCCAGACACGGTTATTTATATCGAGGCCATAGCCTGAGCTGGAGACAGAGACCCAGGGGGCCGGAAGAAGGTGCTCGTAGTTAGTAGACGAGTGGAGTGATTTATTTTTGGATGGTTTTGACCGGGCTAGGGTATATTAGATTGTTTGTTGGTTGGCACCTTCCGGATTATAGGGGCTGGTATTGGTCCTTGCTTGTTATATATGTATATATATGTTATTTATTAGCTAATAGACAGCAGATCGCCACATCATTAGGTATGCTCCTGCCTTATTTTCAGTACAGAAAAGCCTGTTTGAATTCTGCTCGGTTAGACGATTTCAAATATCTTCTACATTCGAGTTTCTAGTTTTGTTGTTTATATTCAGTATGATCGGTTTGCTTTGCATACTGGTACGGTGGTACTGATGCCCGTTTAGGGCACTGCATTGCCTTACTGCAGGTACTCATAGACGAGGAGCCGATCCCTCGTGATTTGTGACTCATTGAGTCATCAGCTCCTGTCATCCGGAGCTAGACGGCTAGAGTCTATTTCCTTTCTTTTGTTATCTACGATACGGGTAGTCGGGGCCTTGTCCAGCCATCTTATCATTATTCCTAGAGGCTTGCAATTGTGTATATATCTCCCTGTGGACAGTTGTGCCGGTCGTGTGGGGTCGTGCGTATGTTTAGTTATTTATGTTGGCCGTGTGGGGCCCAATCCAATTAGTAGTGGTGACCTTGTCGGTCACGTAGGCATTTAGCATCATTGTTTGATTCAGAAATAACTAGTCGGCATGGTGGCCTTGTCGGCCGCATAGGCTCCCTTATATTTATATGATTCTGGTTAGCTGATGTTACAGTACAGGTGGCTATAGGCCCAGTCGGCCGGAGGCTTTATTTACAACCGTTATATAGCCGTTGATTCCCATGAATCGAGTTAGAGCCATCCGGGCACCGGATATGCTTAGGCTCAATAGTCTAGCGGCCTAGGTCTAATAGGGCACCAAGTGCAGTCATAACCCCCAAGGCGGGCGTGACAAACTTGGTATCAGAGTAGGATTGTGTCCTAGGGGAGTACGCAAGTCGTGCTAAGTAGAGTCTTGTCTATGGATGTGTTGTGCACCACATACACTATGGCGGGAGGCACAAGGCATGATAGGATGGTTACTCTTTCTTCTCATTGATCGTGCTAGGCGGTACGGTATAGGGTTGAGTCCCTAAAACTTACCATATTCTTTGAATACAGATACAAGTCGGACCGGCGATATCTATCCCGGGCGAGAAGATCAGATATAGCAATAGGAGAGGGCACCAGCCGGTTACAAGGTATTACAACGGCGGCGGGAGGTATAAGTGACCTCCCAATGTGATACCTTTATGTTACCATCCCAGTATATGTCGATAACTTCCAGAATAGAAGTCATAAGCATAACGTATAAATGAGTTGATTTATTTGTTAGATATATATGATCTGATTAAGATAATAGACAATATTAGATTATCAGATAGTGTAGAAGAGGAAATGTAGGATTCCCACCTCAATCCCTTCGGGCGTGGTAGTTCCATGTCTTCGTTTCGGTGCCGATAAGAAAAATTCATTTCCTACCCCTTAGTTTTGATCCCGGTATAGCAAAGGGCATAAGGATTGAGGCGATGTTGCCCAAAGTAGGCAGTAAGTGAAAGGTGGATTGATTTGATTCCAAAAAGTGTTAGAAAGAGAAAGGAGCCCTTATGATTATGTAAGTTGTGCAGGCCCTCACGGTAATAAGTTAGAAGAGCAAGTAAGACTACTAGCTTACTCGAAGTGGGCGTAGGAGATCCGTCAATGATGGACTTCATTAAGAGTCGAGTTCAAGTCAGAAAAGGCTGAATCCGCCGTAGCATGCCCCCTAGCAGCCGGCAGGGTTTGTCTGCAAGATAATATTTATAACCTTAGTTGTGATATCGAAAGACAGGGAGATTAAATGAATAAGATGGGTCATTGCCAAGTCGAGGAAAAGTATAGGTTGGAACGTGACTAGTAACCTTATTGACAATGTAAGGCAGGTACCTTGAACCCCAGAGCTCAGTTTAAGGAAGATGAGGGCGAAGAGCATGAATACCAGATTTTGAGAAGTAGAATCACCCAGTTGATAGAATATCGTGTATTAAGGACTAAGCCTCGGACTAACGGTTAAGAAACTGATAGATTGCGGTTAGAATGTTGCGGTACGTCGCCTATGGAGAAATTGAAATTGCCAACACAGAGACTCTAATCTAGTGCGGCCAAGAGATAAGACCTAGTAGACAGTCGTGGGCTCTCGATATAATGCCAAGTAAGGCCACGAGATTCAGATGTTGACCCCGCATTGTAAGAGTGGCGAAATTTCAAATAACGAGATCATTGCTAAAAGTGCATGTGTGTGTTGCTTCCAGAATGGGATGAAAATCCAATGAAATGATACGAGGGGATAGGAGATATCATTAGAATGTAAACAGTATATCATGTGCATTATGAAATTGATAAAAGTATCAGAGATACGTATTACTACAAAAAAATTAGTATGTTGTACATAGTTGTTGATATATATATATATACACATACAGATATCAAATATGCTATGAGTAGTTGGCCATAGGGGTTACAGTTACACGAATTCTGGTTAGCTGCTAGTAAACATATGTCTGAATCATGCTGCCCAGGACCCCTCGCCAAAAGAGCCGGGTTAAGTATGATTCACGTACAAAGCCATAGAAACTTTCTCGGTTCTCGGTTTATTGAGTTAACAGACTTATATGCTTGTTGCCAGATCTAGGCTTCAGAAGCTCACAGGAGTTAGTAGCCTAGGTCAGGGAGGTTGTTGGTGATACGGGCGTAGTTAGACGGTCCTAACGACCAGGCGCGCTGTAACGAGGGAAGCACTCCTAGGTCCGGTAACATTATCGCATGTGCAGGCAGGTAGAACCGAATAGGCATACTTGATTAGCAATACCAGAATTTTTTCCAGTATGTTAAGTGGTCGTACATCTTTCCCATCCTTGTAGGTAAGAGTCGGCCTTAGTCAACTTCTTGATTATTATGTGGAACACCCCATAAGTCAGCCAGCCATCCAGTCAGACAAACATTGGTACCCCAGAAAAGGGTCCACATCGTGATCGGTAATAGACTAGTACTTCAGCTGGTTCTCGAGAAGATATTCGAATGCAGGCCCTACTTGAAGGCCGATCTTTACAAGAATGGCTCATAAGACAAGAGAATTTCCCAAAACGGTAGTATAAATCCAAAGGGATACGCACAAGGCGTAAGAAATTGGTAGTACTCTACTATGCGGTGTTTACTAAGGCAAGGAAGATCGGTAGGTTCCTATGAAGATCCGGGGAACGGATCGCACGAGTAAGTCGGATAAGAACAACTCTACAATTGTTCGATTAGGAGGAACAAAACGATTGGTGCCCACAACTCCACGGTTATGCATGAGTTACAAATGTCCGAGTAGGACATTTAGAGCATCGCTAGACTCTTGCTGACATGCGGGTCATTCAACCCCGGCTATTTATTTATGCAAGGTTATTCAGCCGATTATTAGAAATCATGATCATTATCGGGATCCTCCCGGTAGAGATACGGGCACATGGTGTGCGGTGAGTTGTTCGAGTTATCCCGGCAACAAGTAGCCTTAGCATGCGACGAAGGCCGAATAGCTCTAGCTATGCATTGAATTACTGTCGGTTTCTCGGCATAATAAGCTAGTATGACCGTCAATTATATGCCAGTTCTCTAAATGTGAATACTTTCTACGTATCAATCAAGAAGAGCCAATGTAACAAATGCCCTTAGCCATAAATCTATGGGAATTTGCATACTTGTAGCCGAACGGCGGGAATTAGCGAATTACACCAATTAGTCGGTTTAGTTGTTCGTGTAACAGAAAGCGAGAGGACAGGCGGTAATTCAGAACACCGCAGTATCGTCATTAGTTGTGGAGGTAAAAGAACGGCAATATGAAGATCATTTTGGTTCGGTTAAGGATAGAATTCAGCAAGGAAAAGCGCCAGTTACAGTAGCGAGGATGAAGTGCTGCGATGTGGTCGCCTCTGTGTTCCAGATATTTCAGGGCTCCGCCAGCAGTTATGAGAGAGGTACATTACGCCCGTAATTCTCTCCACCCGAAGTAGCGACAAAAATGTACCACGATATCAGAATCTATTGTGGCAGGTATGAAAAGAGAAATACCCGAATTTGTAGCCCAATGTTCCTAGCGCCCAACAAGTAAAAAGCGGAGCACCAGAGACCAGGAGGATTGACTCAAGACATAGTTTTGCCTATACGGAAATGGGAAGCAATAAACATGAAATTCGTAGCAGGATTACCCCATGCCGAGCATAGACATGATTCCATTTGGGTAATAGTTGGTGACAAATCAGCCCATTTCCTTCCGGTAAGCTATTTTCTCTGCCAAAGTGCAGAATTTTATATCGAAATAGTTAAGATTACATAGTGTTCAGAGTATCTATTATCTCGACGAGAGGAGCACAATTTCCAGCTAGATTTTGGCAGTCATTTGAGAGATGCAGAACTCAGATTAATTTGAGCATAGCATTCCACCCTTAGACGAGATGGACGAGCTGAATGCACTATTCGGGCCGCTCGAGATATGCTACGGGCATTATTGTACTAGATTTTGAAGGTAGCTGGGACGAGCATTTGCCGTTAGTGAGTTTGCTTATAATAATAGCTATCACTCGAGATATCGAGATGGCGCCCTTTGAGGCTTGTAAGGGCGAAATGCGGATCACCAATTGGCTGGTTTGAAGTGGGAGAGTCGATTTTCAGTTGGGCCAGATATTATTCAACAGTCAGAGGAGAAGGTAAAAAGCTTATCAGAGAACGCCCTACTGACTATGCAAGGCCACTGCCGAGAAATCGTATGCTGATGTGCGGCGCGAGACACAAAATTTAATGTGAATAGTGGTATTTAAGTATCTATGATGAAAGGGTGATGAATTCGGTAAGAAGAATTGCTTCGATCCGAGGTTCGTTCTGGCCCCTTATCAGATACGTCGAAGAATAGTCCAAGTGGCATATGAGTTGAACTTACCTCCGGAATTAGAATCCGTCCATCCAATTTTCACGTATCTATGCTAAGAAAGTGCATCGGAGACCCATCGGCAGTCCCAATCCCGAGGATATCCAGGTTATGGAAAGAGCTGGCCTATGAAAGAGGTTCCGGTAGCTATCTTAGACAGACAGATTCGTAGATTGAGAACCAAAGATATTGTTTCTGTCAGATGCTGTGGCATATATAGGAACCGAGAAGAGATGACCTAGGAAGCGAGAGAGAATAACGAAACCCAGATATCCTCACTTGTTTCAAGCCTAGACGGTCAAAAGGTATGTTAGTATTGTTATTTTGTACAGTGCCTTATCGTATATGTATAAATGAGATAATCGACTCTAACCTTTTATGAGATGATTCAGCTTGTGTATAGTGCACATATTGGACTTTTACGCATTTCAGGTTTTGAGATAGTCCATATTACGGAAACTTCCTTAGTATGTAGAAATAAGTTGAGTAAGTTGGGAATTCTATAGATAGAAGTTTACATTCGGCGACGAATGTTCTTAAAGAGGAGAATGTGCGTAAGTCTCATTTCCAGTAGATGGCTACTCCATGTTGGTTAAAGTTTTTTGAATTCCATACATGCTAGGAAAAGCCCCGGGGAAATATCGGACAAGCGCCAAGTCGGCGTCGCATTCAACGAATGCAACTTATAAATCGCATTCCAGGAATGCGACTTATAAGTCCCAGAATAAAAAGCCTCCCACTTCGGTTTATTTCCTCTCATTTCATAGTTTCCGGTAACCACGAGAGAAACGAAGTGAAATAGGTGATGTTTCTTACATTTTACAGTCAAACCTTGGTCCAAACTCAGTGTCTCGGATGCGAGGTATTTTAAGCGACAAGGAGCATTCCTACGGATTTAGTTTTTCAAAATTTGGCCGGTGAACCATCGTGCTGAGATAGGTAAGTGGAATTGCTCAGAATTAGTGTCAATATACTCCTAGCCTAAAGTGAGTATTTCTCCCTTACGGACTTTCGAGAAATAGCGAGTTTTAATAGTTTTTCGATAAGCCAAATTGGGCTATATATATATATATCAGTGATATTTTCTTCTAGAATATTAGTGTATTTGGTTCTAATTGATATATATGAATGTAGTTGGGAGAAATAGCAGAAGTACTGGCCAAGGCTTCGCCGTTAGTCGGAAAAATGCGAAGCGAAAGGTATGTAAAGCTAATTCCTTCGGCAAGTTGGCCCGGCAATACGGTAGATGGCGTGATATATAGAAGAAAGAATTCAGAAGTCAGAATTGAGTCCAGTATGAGTTTAGCAAGCGTGTTTGAATTTAGCAAGCATGTTTATAATATTATGATATATGTTCGAGAATAAAAGTTAGTAAAGTAATATCAAACATTCGAGATAATATCGCGGATACGGTATAGCAAGACAGTCGGATAATATCTCAGATACAGTATAGCCGAGACAGTCGAGATACTATCACAGATATAGTATAATTCAGTATGAGAATCGGTATAACACAAAAAAGAGTTCAGAATAAGAAATCGGGAATACGGAATGGTAATATTCGGTTCAAACATGCTTGCTATATGTGATTATAGTTTGTTGAGACCTATTTGTGTTATGAGAACATACTGACGTCCTCCGCCCCTAGGTTGGCCAACTGTGTCGACCCACGTGAGAGTAAGGGGATACATCCTCCAAGGAGTGGCATGCCGTCACATTAGGGCAGAAGATGAGATGGAGCATTCCCCATATGTTTGGTCGGCTGGCCCGGTCTGATTTACCACATTGTGCGCTTGCGCCCAAGGACGAATTACAGATACGAACCACGATTCTGATTTACAGTACAGAGTCCTCCGGGCTCAGACACGGTATTTATATCAGAGGCCATGCTTGAGCTGGAGACAAGAGACGGGGACGTAGAGGTGCTCGTAGTTAGTAGACAAGTGGAGTGGTTATTTTTGGATGGTTTTGACCCGGGTAGGGGTATTAGATTGTTTGTTGGTTGGCACCTTCCGGCTTACGAGGGTTGGTATTGGTCGCTGCTTATTATATATATGTATATATATATTATTTATTAGCTAATAAACTGACGGAATCGCCACGTCGGCTTGGTGTGCTCCTGCCTTATTTTCGAGTAAAAGCACATTTCAGATTCTGCTCAGTTGACGACTTCGAGATATCTTTCTTTGTTCCAAAGTTTCTAGTTATGTTGTTTATACTTAGTTATGATCAGTTTGGCTTTGCATACTACAGTGCGATGGTACTGATGCCCGTTTGGTACTTTGCATTACTTACTGCGGTACTCATAGGCAGAGCCGATCCACCGTGATTCCGGCCAACTCGTGGTCTCATCGGCTCTTTGTCATCCGGGCTAAGCTAGAGAGTCTATTCCTTTCTTTTGTTATACGATGCAGGTAGGTCGGGGCCGGCCGACCATCTTACTCCGATATTCCTAGAGGCTTGCGGGTGTGTATATATTTCCCCGTAGTTAGTTGTGTCAGTCGTGTAGGTCCTTGCATATGTTTAGTTATTTATGTTGGCCGTGTGGGCCCAATCCAGTTAGTAGTGGTGACCTTGCCGGTCACGCAGCGATTGTTGCGTATTGTTTGATTGAAAATAACTAGTCGGCATGGTGGCCTTGTGGCCGCATAAACTCCCTTATATTGATATGATTCTGAATTTAGCTGAGTTTACAGTACAGGTGGCTATTGGCGGTCGGCGGGCGTATTTACGGCCGTTATATAGCCGTTGATTCCCCGCAAATGCGAGTTAGAGCCCAGCAGGCACCGGAATGTGCTTAGGCTCGGTAGTCTAGCAACCGAGTCTAATAGGGCACCGGGTGTAATCATACCCCCAAGGCGAGGCGTGACGGCGGGTGGCAGGAGTTTGTTCATGGAGTGGCGGGCTCCTTTGGACTGAAATTATGGGGGCCGCCATGCTCCATTAGGATATGATTTCCCTCGAATAGTTTTGTAGTCCGGTAGATGGAGCGTAAAATCGAGAGAGGGAGGCCAAGAAAGTGAGATCGAAGCTGAGATTCTCTCAGCCGAGAGTCGAGGTGGTAGGTACCGATAGAAAATCCACCAAAGATCTTCAGCCCTAGCATCTTCAATGTTGAGTGCACCATCTAGGCCAAGGCATGACCAGAGGGGCTAGCATCAGGCTCTAGGGAGTCGGGCGATAGGCCACGAATTCCGGCATCGGCTTGTCGTAGGTGTGGTCGGGGCACATGGACCGTGCTTAGAAGGTATAGGTGCTTGTTTTGGGTGTGGCAAGCTTGGATTCATGCTTAGAGATTGCCCGGTGGAAAGGCGGATCATGATAGGGCCGAGGCGGCCCGGCTTCTGGTCGCGGCTCTCCCAGATGCTCAGCACATCAAGAGGGGACTTCTACTAGCACAAGTAGCGGTATTAGCGCCATAACAGATTCTATGCATTAGCACCCCGCCGGGGAAGCGAGAGGTCTCCCCGAGATGTACTCACTTGGTATGTTACGAGTCTTCCATCTTGATGTTTATGCTTTGTTAGATACAGGGGCTACCTTTTCTTTTGTGACACCTTATGTGGCAGTAGCTGAGTCGATCAGTCTTGTCAGAACCCTTCTCGGTTTCTACTCTAGTAGGTGAGCAGGGTTGTAGCTTGGCCCGGGTGTATAGAAGTTTCCCGATCTTGGTTCTTGAGAAATTCACCGCCAGCAAATTTGATATAGTTAGCCATGACAAGAATTTTGATGTATCCTCATGGATTGGCTATTTGCATGTTATGCCTCGGTTAATTGTCAAACCCGGGCGGTAGAGTTTAGATTTCCAAGAGAGCCGGTCTAAGGATGAAAGAGTAGTTTTGTGCCTATAAATTAGTTTATTTCCTACCTTAAGGCCAAAAATATGATTTCCAAAGGGTGTGTGTTCCATCTAGTTAGCGTTAAGGATGCAACATCCAAGGCCCCGACTATCCAGTCTATCCCAGTAGTATGTGAATATCCTGAGGTCTTTCGTGATGATCTACTGGGAATCCATCCCAAGCGTTTTGATTTTGGTATTGATCTTCTTTTCGACACGCGGCCATATCTATACCTCCCTATAGAATGTCCCCAGCCGAGCTAAAGGAGTTGAAAGAACAGTTGAAGTACTTGTTAGATAAAGATTTCATTAGGCAAGGCAAGTTCCATAGGAATTGCAGGTTCTCTTTGTTCGAAAGAAGGTGATTCTCTTTTCATGTGTATTGATTATAAGCAATTGAACAAGGTCACCGTCAAGAAAAGGTATCCTCTACCTAGGATTGATGATTGATTTGACCAGCCGGGGTGCCAGTATTTCTCAAAGATGAATGTCGGATCCGAGGTATCATCGGTTCGAAGTCGAGTGTGACATCCCAAAAGACAGACTTCGGGATGCGGTATAGTCATTATGAGTTTGTAGTTATGTCTTTTGGACTAACGAATTCTCTTATGGAATTTATGGACTTGATAGGCAATTGTTCAGCCATACTTGGATATATGTTCGTGTTTGTGTTTATTGATGACATCTTGATATACCCTAGGAGCGAGGAGGGAGCATGCCGCTCATTTGAGAGTAGTGTTATAGACTCTCAAGGATCGCCAATTATATGTAAAATTCAGCAAGTGCAAGTTTTGATTGAACTCAGTGGCGTTTTGGTCCATGTGGTATCAAGTGAGGGCATATAGATGGACTCTCGCAAAATAGAAGCGGTGAAGAATTGGCACAGACCGGTGAATCCTTCCAGATATTAGGAGCTTCATGGGTTTAGTCGGCTACTATCAGAGGTTTTTTGAAGGTTTCTCCTTGATTGCAACACGCTTTGACCAAAATTGACCTAGAAGGTGAAATTCCAATGGTCGGAGGCTTGTGAGAAGAGCTTCCAAGAATTGAAGACTCGATTCACTTCAGCGCCGGTGTTAACTACGCGAGGGTACCGATGGGTTCCGTGGTGGTATTATGATGCTTTAGAATCGGACTTGGGTGTGTGTTGATGCGGCGTGGGAAAGTTATAGCACATGCTTCTAGGCCGGCTAAAGGTTCATGAGAAGAATTACCCAGCTTAGGAATCTTGAGTTGTCCATGGTGAGTATTCACCTTGAAGATATGATGACAATATTTTTCACGGGGTCCACGTGGATGTATTTACGAACCATAAGAGTTTGGAATATGTGTTTACCTGAAGGACCTCAATCTTCGGCAAGAAGGTGGTTGGAGCTACTCAAGGACTACGATATAAGTGTCCTTTACCATCCGAGTAAGGCTAATGTAGCCAGCGGATGCACTTAGCGAGACTCTATGGAGAGAGTGTGACTCATGTGGCGAGAGGAAGAAGGAGCTGGTGAGAGATGTGCATCGATTGCAAGGTTGTGAATTAGGTTGGTTGACTCAACCGATGGTGGTGTTATTGTTGAGAATGGATCAAAATCATCATTGGTGGTGATGAAAAAGCTAGACAATATGAGGACACTATTTTGGTAAAGTTAAAGGAAGCGGTTCAAAAACTCAAAAGGTAGAGGTCTTCTCAAAAGGGGGAGATGGTGTGCTTCGATGCCGGGTCGCCTATGTGTTACGGATATTGATGATTTGATAGGTAGGATGTTGCACGAGGCTCATGGATCCGGAGTATTCAATCCATCAGGTGCCACCAAGATGTACCATGACCTAAAAGAAGTCTATTGGTAGAATGTCATGAAGAAGAAGGACATCGTGGAGTTTGTAGCTAAGTGTCCAAGCGCCGGCCAAGTGAAAAGTCCGGCATCGAAGGCGGGAGGTGTGCTTGAGGATATCGGTATTCCCTTACTTAGAAAGTAGGAAGAAATCAATATGGACTTCATCACATGATTGCCTCGCACTCGTTGACAATACGAATCCATTTGGGTGGTGGTAAATGTGAGTTGACCAAGTCCGCTCATTTTCTACCAATCAAAACCCTTGGATTCGATGGAGGATTATGCCAAACTATATCTGGGAGCTAGTTCGATTGCATGGAGTGCCCTTGTCTATCATTTCAGACAGAGGTACTCAATTTTACCTCTCGGATTTTGGAGGTCATTTCAAAAAGGACTAGGTACTCAAGTTACTTCGGCACAATATTTTACCCGCAAACGGATGTTCAAGCAGAGCAGACCAATTTAGACTCTCGAGGACATGTTGAGAGCCTGCGTGATTGACTTCAAAGGTAGTTGGGATGATCATTTGCCTCTTATCTAGTTTGCATATAATAATAGTTATCTTTCCAGTATTCGAATGCTTCATTCCGGGATCTCTATGGTGGGAATGTAGGTCGCCCATTGGTTGGTTTGAGTTGGCAGAGTGGCAATGATAGGACTAGATTCAGTTCATTAGGCTATGAGAAGGTTCAATTGATAAGGGATAGGTTGAAAAGCGCTCGAGTCGCCAAAAAGTCCTATGTCGATGTAAGGAGAAGGAATTAGAATTTGAAGTTGATGATTGGGTATTTCTCAAGGTTTCTCCCATGAAGGGAGTGATGAGGCGGAAAAAAAAGGGAAGCTTAGCCCTCCTATGTAGGCCTCTGAGGATTGTGAGAGCGTGTTGGCAAGGTGGCCTATGAAGCTGGAGTTGCCCATAGAAAATTTAAGCTTATGTGCATCTGTTTTCCATGTCCCTCTTAAAAAGTGCTTGGGTGACCAACTCTAGTTGTCTGGTGTACAGTGTTGGTGTGAAGACAACCTTAGTTATGAGAAAGGTTTCGGTGGAAATACTGGATTGTCGAGGTTAGAAGGCTAAAAAACAGGGAAGTAGCCTCAGTTAAGGGTTTATGGAGGAATCAGCACATGTTGGGGAGCTACGTGGGAAGGCGACGGATATGATGGATAAATACCCCCATTTATTCTCTCATAGGCTCAATTTCATCTTGAGGCATCGTTTTGACCTAAAAATCTATTTAGTTTCATGATCGGTTCATGTGTCCAGGTTTCTTTTATGCATGTGGATGTATGTACAATTCGTGAATTAAGTTCAACTATTTAGTTTGAATGGGAAATTAGTCATCCCATCGGTTTTCAATTTAAATAATCAATATTTAATTGATTATTACATTTTGTTATTATGCATGTTTTTCCAACATTCGAGGATGAATGTTCCCAAGGGAGATATTGTTATACCCCAGCCCAAAAGATCGAACCAAGAGTTAAAATTGGAAAACTTAAAACTGGCACTAGGCATCAAGATGGGTAGTGATGTAGCCCGTGAGCAGCCCACAGTCGTGATGTGACTCGCGGTGGCTTTCGAGTGATGACTGAAAATTGGGAAGTGGGATCCCCACGAGTCGTTAGGTCAGTCGTGGGGAGTGATAAGTGAGAAAAGAGAGAAGAGAAGGGAAAGAGGGCGGTGTACCTAACGGAAGGACCCCACAAGTCGTGGTCGGTCACCACGAATCGTGGGGAGGATCGTGGGTAAAAATTTAATCAGGATGAGGCGGTGTATAGGATAAGTGGTGACCAAGAGTCGTGGTCACCCAGTAACGAGTCGTGAAGTCTCCCGTGATGAGCCCGGATTAAAAGTAGACAGAGCGGCCATGAGTTGTGGCCCATGATGACGATTCATTAGGTCCCTCGTGGGGACCATGCAGAGATTATTTTCTGCAATTTTAGTAAGGGTTTTTCATTCATTCCTAAGATCCTAAGGCCTAAACTACGTCGTTTTGAGATATGAATGATGTTTTTAAGAGGAGTTAAGTTCATTTTAAGCCTTGTTCATTCATGCATGCAAGGTAGAAGTTTAGAGGTGATCAACACTTATTGTTCTTCAAGTTCTCTTTAATTTCTTCTTGGGCATTCATAGAAGTGTAAGAATCAGCTACCATCAGGTATGTAGGGTTATGAATGGGTGGTTCCTTTCACACTCATGCCCAATCCCTCTCTAAATCATGAATTTCCTATGTCTAATTGATGGGGTTTTTTTTTTTTAACCTAAATGCGAATTTTCTAATTCTCTAAATGGTATGATTTAAATATGTTTACATGATTTTATGGGCAAGTTTATAATTTTTCCAATCCAAAATCATGTTTCAAGCTTTATGAATTAAATAGCTCATTGATGAGAAGTTTATGAAAAATGAGATTTGTGATGAATGTATGATTATGATGAGATATTATGATGAAAAGCATGTTTTCAAGCTACCCGTGTTTATAATGATATTTTCGATGTGAAATGAGTATTTCCCAGCATGTGAAAGTATTGGGCAATGCCCACATGATTCAAGTATGATTTATGCATTTTCAAATTAGGCTTACCACATGGTTTTGGAAGAGAAGACTCCCAATTATTTTCAGCTTGTGGTATGGTTTGAGTTAAAGCTTCTCATATGCATAATTTCAGCTTTGAGATATATTTGATTTGTAAGGTTTCATACAATAGATGATTTTGAGCTTAAATTGAAAAAACAATGTAGAGCATATGTATGTTTTGGGAAGTAGTGTCTAGCATTGAGTAGGCTAAGGGCGATCACTCTATGCCTCATATCGCGCGCCAACGAGTTATACACAAATATGACTTCGGGACCTCCTTGTAGTTATCCCCTACCCTATTGGGCCATGAGCTTGATATCAATATCATGGTATCGCCTCTAGCCCTGACAAAGCTTTGGACGGCTCTACCCACTTGGGTGTGATAGTTGGGACCACATCAGCTCTATCGCGGTATGTCGGTGCTCATGAGTCTCTCATTGTTCCTAAGTGATTTTCTTTATGCATGTTGTTTATACATGGGAATTTATACATCTATATATGTTCTAAAGCAAGCTTGACTTAATGTTGATTTTACTCATGACTATCAGCTTTCAACTTTGAGTCAATCGATTCCAGTTATGATGTTATATTACGTTATGATGAGATCGTGATTTGAAGAATGCATGCAAGCCCTACTCTCAGATTTTTAGTGTTTATGATTTACATTATGCATGTCTTTAAATTATTTTACTTATCTAAGCGGTTTTACTTACCTTGCATATTCGGTACATTCCACGTACTGACCCAATACTCTATGTTGTATCATTTCTATGATACGGGACGTTCTCGGGCTCAACCCTTTGTTCATAGTCGGCCTTCGAGTTAGCATCTTATGTTGTTGGTAAGTCCTCATCATCCCTAGGACTAGACTTATTCGAATTTCCTTTATGTATTTTTCAGTTTCAGTTTTCTTGAGTTAGTTGGGGTCTTGTCCCATCAACTTGTCATGTTTAGAGGCTTTTCGAGACAAGAGATATATTTATCTTTAGATTGTGTATTCGATGTTATGTTTAATTTAGACTTCCGTTATGATTATCTTGTTGATTCTTTGGTTCTATTAATCAAGTTAGATGTATGCTTATGCCATGGAGTCTATTTAGGGTCTCTCGGAGCTCCTTGTCCATGCGATCCGGACACTCCATTCGGAATTCGTAACATGAGGCCACATTGATGGGGTCGGGTCGGTTATGAGGCTATGGAGAAGGTTCGGCTTATTGAAATATTGAAAAAAGCTCAGATTTGACAGAAATTATATGTGAATGTTAGGAGCAAAGAGCTTGAGTTTGAGGTCGATGATTGGATGTTTTTTAAGGTGTCTCCCACGAATGGAGTTATGAGGTTCGCAAGAAGGCGAAGCTCGGTCCTATGTTGGTCCTTATAAGATTCTAAGGCAAGTTGGGAAGGTGGCTTATGAGTTGGAGTTATCGGTGAGTTAGCTTCAGTGCATCTATTTTCCATGTGTCTATGTTGAGCAAGTGCATCGATGATCAAATCTAGTTGTTCTAGTAGAGAGCATTGGTGTGAAGGATAGCCTTTACCTATAAAAAGAGGTTTCAATTGAGATCCTTGATTGTCAAGTTCGCAAGTTGAGAATAAGGAAGTAGCTTAGGTGAGAGTTTTTGGAGAATCAGCTAGTTGAGAGAGCAATGCAGGAAGCCATATTCGAATACTTGATGGCTAGATAAACACATATTTTTCCATCCATCTCGGTTCTGACATGAGGTACCCAATTCCTCCTTAGTACTCTATTCAGTTTCATATCAAGTTCATGTCTCTAAGTTCCTTTCATCTCTTAGCATGCAATGTATGTTTCATGAATTCAATTCAGTCATGTATCTTAATTCGGAGATAGTCACTTCATCAGTTTTCAGTTGTAGCATTTCTGATTTGGGATTACAATTCCTTTCCTATCTTTCTAATCTTCTTAATATACATTTGAGGATGAATGTTCCCAAGAGGGAGATGACAACACACCAAAAGCCCCTATGATCAGACTTGAAGCATGAAACGGAGAAAACAGCTGAAAATACACCAGATCACAGAATGATTCATTAGGTGAGGTGTCAAGTCACCCTAATAGATTATTAGGTGGTTGTTAGGTAGAAAAAGTTGGAGAAGCGTATGTTTTAGAGTCTTGATGGCTGGTGGAAAGATCCATTAAGTGTGATGATGAATCGTGGGAGTGGAGGCAACAAGAAAGATCAAAAAGTTGGAAAATCTATCCAGCAATCACGGATGGCACTTGACGACCCGTCATATGTCCTAACGGGTCATTATGTGACTCTTTAAGTCTACCAGAGTTTAATTTTTAGCGAGGTCATTAAGGGTATTTCCATACTTCCTATGCACTTAGCCTTCTAATCTAAGTCATTTAAGCTCTCAAGAGGGTATATTCTAGGGTTTTATATATTCCTAACCCTCATTATACTCCTTTTGGGAGTTGAAGATCAAATCCTCTAGAGGCAAGGCTAGGGTTCTTCATCATCTTCTTCTCAATTTCCCTTGGGTCTCCAAATCAAGTTAAAGATTCTTCAAGCCTAGGTATGTAGGGTCATGAATGGGTATTTATTCCACCTTCATACCCAATTTCATCTCTATCTCATGAATTCAAGTCTTCAAGCATGATCATAAGAAATTCTAAGGTTATACCCAGTTCTCATAAAATCTCTTATGAATTCAAGTCTCTTATAATTCAATCCATGTTTTATGATTATGAATGCATGCTTTCTACTAGATTCTCTCATGAACATATGATTTCAAGTTATGATGATTTTACTCAATTATGTATGATTTCATGAATCTCAAGTTTATGTATCACTTGGCGGAGCTTCGGCCAGCATTGTTTTCATGGTTAGTTCATGTATGTCAAGTTTGATTATGATTTTCATGTTTTTGAATAGCCCATGCAAAACCAAGTATGTTTCATGACTATGACTATGAGCAATATGCATATTTTGGGAGTAGTATCTAGCTTCAAGTAGGTCGAAGTTCAGTGTGCCCAGGTGTTAGAACTATGTGCCACCGAGTATTTATTCATATTTGAGGCCTCTCCACAGAGTGTTTCCCTAGCCCCGATGGGGCTCACGGGTGATATCATGTCTTCATCGTTCTTTTGTCGGCAAAGTTAGGCGACTACATAGCTATGAAGATAGTTGGGCATCATATGCTCATTCATGATGGTGTCGGTTATGATAAGTCTCCTATTTTCCTTTGTTTTACTATTATTCCAAGTACAGGATCTATGATATCATGTTTTATAGTATGATTGACCCATTGATCATATTATGAGCTTTTATTTATGTTTTCAACCATGTTAAACCATGCTTTACTTTCAAAACCTTGGGTCATTATGCTCCAGCTTATGATGAATAACACATGTTTATGACTACCTTACGATTATGATTTTAGCATATTATCCTTACTATCATGTACTAGCTTGCTCTATACTCATGATTTCCAAGACTATCGTTTTCTATCATGTTTTACTTGACCTATATACTTTGTACATTCAAAGTACTAACTGCATTCATTTATGCTATACCATCTGACGATATAGGTTTGGGTAATCCAATATAGGCCTTGGCGTTAGCCTCGCTCTGTTTTAGTTTAGTCTAGTTCCCTTTTGGTGAGTCCTCATGATCACGAGAGACGATAGTTTTGATATGCATTCCTTCATTTATGTCTTTCAGTTTTTAGATTTTGGTAGAGCTAGTTGGGGGTGTTTCCTATCCTTATCATCTATGACTAGACGCTTTTAGACAGTATGTATAGATGTTCAGCGATTTTGGCTTGTAGCCATTTATGCTTTATGAGATTTTAGATTTTCGCTCACGTTATGGTTTATGACTTTCTTCCTCTTAGTATTGTGCTCATAATCATACTATGTATGTGCCATGGAATAACCAAGAGGCATTCGTGGTTCTAGGTCTCTTGTCGCGGTCTAAGGTCCATGCTCGAGTCGTTCGCCAATCACGCCCATTATAACATCGCGAAATCCGTGTCTAACTCAACTAAATCGGCTATGGTGTCTTTATGATGGAATAAAATAATTGCAATCTCTATAGACTCTCTTTAATATAACTAACTCACCGACCAAAGTAGAAACACTGAAAGGCTCTAAAAGTTATTTGGGGTAGATCTAGAACTTTACGGCTACATAAGGAGTCACGATGGATAAAGTAGATCCCTAATCAAGTAAGGCATAAATATCAGTACTAAATACTTTTAACATACTAATGACAATATCTGGGGAGTTCTCCTGATCCTGGCAACAAGACATGGAATACAGATGATTTTGACCTCCGTTTGTCCTTGAAGTAGTGCTCCTTTGGGAAACCCTACTAGCTAAAGTGAGTAGTAGACTCTGTTTCACCCATTTTCATGCCTTAAAAATGGACAATGTTTTGAAATGGCCTATTGACCGCACCCATAGCATCTATCTCTACTTGAATGACACTCCCCCAAGTGGCTCCTGCCACACTTATCGTAAGAAAGTGTCAAGAGTTTCCCTGAGTTGTACTACCCTACATTTAAGAACTACAGCCCTAAAATTCGACTATTTTATTTATTCTAAAATCTACGATAGCTTTTGTTTCTCGGTGTTGGCGTACTAGCGGTTGTCGGTGCAGGTCCAAAGGATCTCTTCCGAAAGAAAAAAAATATTATTGTTCCCATTTCTCTACTGAGTGGTCTTATGACCTGCTGACTGCCTTCTTGCGATGTTCCTCCCTATCTCTCTGCTTATCCTCCTTTAGTTGTTGGATGTACACCATTAATCGGGAGATATCCATATCGCTAATCAATAGTGTATCTTTACACTCCTTCCGCACATGCTTACCCAAACCAGATACACACTTCCTCATCTTAGCTCTCATGTATCTTTGGCACCATTTTTGAAGCATACCTAGATAAGTGAGTGAACTTGAGACCATATTCTTTTACACTCATGGTGCCTTACTTTAGGTTCACGAACTCTTCTGCATTCGCCTCTCTCAACTCTGAGGAAAAATGATTCAAGAATATCCTCAAACTCACCCTAGAAATTGCTAGAAATTGCATTCTCACGTCAACCTTGTTCCCACTAATCATACCATACATTTGTAATATCTTGGAGCTAGTAAGAAGCAAGATCAACTCCCTCGATGGGTTCATTCTAAGAAACCCTCTAATCCTTGACGCTCCTAATGAGCCGTGAGAGCTGGAGCTAACAGGTGTTAATCCCTAACGGGTTGACTGAATATGCAACAAAAAATTGTGTGAGCATTTGAATAGCCCCTCTAAATTCTATCTACGAAGTACTAGAATGCGGAGGCTGAGGAATAGGTACTTCTGGAACTCTCACATTATTAGCATGTGCATTCTGAGCTTTGACCTCGCATCCTGGACTCTTAAGCAAGCCCCACTTCTGGTTGCATCCCTGATACGTGAAGGAAGATTGGTTGTATTGTTCCATGAAAACCTCACGCCCATTGCTGTTTTTCTTTAACTTACGCTACATTCGATTTGGAAGCACATGAATACACGAGTTAGGAGAAAAATCTTTATAAAAGTTAAACTCTATTACATGAACTAAAGTATGAAAAGAAGAATTGGTATTTCTAATACTTTGTAGCCTCCCTATTATGGAGGTGGCATGTGATCTTGGCCATAATTACATGCCCAAGTGCTACTTACATAACTCGAATTAGTCTTGTTTATCTAATTATTTATATACATTTCATGTGATTTTATATAAATGTGAATATATGTACTAACCAACACATGACTAGTCCTTGTTTTGAAGGTAAAATGAATTTGAGGAACTAATTATAAGTTGGTGAAGTAGAGGAATGGAGTCGGGAGCAATTTACAAAAGTCGGCAAAGAAGCATGCCTTGGCAAGGCTGGTCGTGCCAAGCGGCATACCACGTGCGTGTCTGGCGCCCGGCCGTGCCACGCCAATGCCGGCGTGAGAGGAAGGCAACAACGAGCGAGCGCCTGTGCGCCCAGCGCCGTTCACGCCAGGCGACCTGCGCGTCCAGCACTGTGTCATGCTTGCATCGCGGCGCACGAGCAGCGTGCCACGCCGGCCATCGCGGCAACCCCTCGGCCCTCTTGGCATCTGAGCGATTTCCGGTGTGCATCGCGTTACCTCCGTGTCACGGAAGCCAGTGCTCAGCGATACCTCCGTGACACGAGCCATTCCATAACAGGCATAATTTCGTACAATTCTCATTTACTATAAATAGGTCCCTTATCTCTTAAAATCATGGAGTCATGATTTATTTCTAAAAGCGCAAGGAGTGAGGGAGAAGTGGGAGAACTCACCTAGGGTTCATAAATTTCATCTTTTCTTCTGGTTCTTGTAAGTATGTTACTTTAATTATAGTTTCTTGTAATTATACAAACATGAGTGGCTAGAACCTTCCCTCTAGGGTTGAAGCCACAAGATATGATTGTGATGTTGCGATTTTGTTTTGGTTTTAAGTTATTGATTGTTGTTTTGTCTTGCAATTTCACAGATTATTGGTTGTTTTATGATTGATCACCATGAAAACAAGTGGGTTAAGCCTAGGTACATGCTTGATAAAGATGACCTAGGCAAGAATAAGAGAATGTGAGAACACGTGTATCTCACAATATGATTTGTGTTAGAGATAGAAATATACCTAACACCTTGTTTGGTTGTTAAAATGGGATGAGCTAGAAACCAACTTACAATTATCACATCACCGCTCATAAAGTAGTTGTGAAGCTAAGTTGAGTCGAATAATTAGAAGTACGAGTCCCTAATCATATCCGCGTAAACCACATTCACGTATTAATTGCCCACCGAACTAGAAATAACATCCTCGCTCAACAATGTAGTAGTGCGGCTAGTTTGTCGTGTTTAGAGGTTTGGGAGACCATGAACATGCAATTCTAATTATGTGAGACGAAAATTGATAGTTTTATACTTAAACCATTGCAAATCGTAGTATCGCATGATTATCAGGCTTTAACTCTAGTTGCTCCTTGAATTAATTGAGAACATTTTGCTTGACAACATTTAAACTTAATTAACTCTACCGAAAACTTATAGAATCAACAATATAACCAATACTTGCGGTATTTAATATCACACTTGAACTTGATAGTTAGCTGAATTGGTCCAGTCCCTGTGGGTTCGACATCTAGCTCTTAAAAAGGGTCATTATATTACTTGTACGACCCGTACACTTGCGGGCCCAACAGCGTGCTTTACACCCATAAGAAGACTTTACTAGATGTCGCTTCATAGACATCTTAGGACTCCTAAACTCTGAGCTCTAATACCAAGCTTGTCATGCCCGGAGCCTATACCCTGGACATGGTCGGCACTCAAACAACTAATGGTCCGAGCGAACCCTTGGCCTGGATTACTACTAACTAAGATAAAAATTTGCAGAAGCTTTAAATGTAATGGGTCGAAAATCTCTTCAAGAAAAAGTAAACTCAATAACTGAAAATGGATAAATAAATGTTAGTCAGTAACATAAGAAAACATCAACTTTTTGTATATTCTATGAAGCCTCCAAATACTTAAGAATGCGTGTAGGGACAAGATTCCACGGCTACCTTAAAGATCTACTAATACTACTAAATAAGCAAGAGGAAAACGGAGCCCTCCGAAAAGTAGAAGGTCTCACCAAAGTTAAATGGAGAAGATCCTAGTGATGCGTCTGCTGCCAATCCTGAGCACTGAAAATGCATCATAATAAGATGCAGTGCCAAATGGTGTCAATCATGTGAATGCATGGTATGTAATATAGATGATTGAAACAATGGGATAATTAAGATATTGAACTGAAAGAGTAAATAAAATAAAACTGAATGCTCTGAGTGATGCAGTAAAACACAAGTATAAATATTGTGTAAAATAGTTATACAATTGAAAACTATACAACAAAATAAGTTTTGAAAATACTTTATATTTAATTAGGAGTTTCTCTTAACTAGCATATGTCATGAATGAGCACATGTGTCCAACCTCTGGCCTGGTTGGGAGAGCTTTCCAAACCCTGGCCCGGTTGGGAGAGCTGTCCAAACCCTTGTCAGGACAAAGAATGAAATTGAACTTTGCATCCATACTAAGCCCTTACCTGGAGCTGTCTAAGGAGTTGCCCGAACCAACAGCACGATCCTAACCTACGCTGACTATGTAGTTATGGGATTTCACGTTATCTAAACCCTTCACTCATCTCAGTGCTAAATAATCCTGCCAAAAATTGTGCTCATAAAAAATATGTCTATCTAAGAATCTGAAACATATTTATGGAGCTTTTCTAGCTCAAAATCAAAGTAGATGTATTAACTTTGGGGAGCCTCAATGCTTAAAAATTGTGTTATGCTGGTGAACTTTTATGCTCAAAACTGTATAAAGTTGGTGAGCTTCTATGCTCAAAATTGTATTTCAAAAACAAGGCTTTACTTTAATTTTGAAAATCATATGTTGAAGCTAAAACTAACTGACTAAAACTCTTTTCTGAAAAACTCTCTAAGATTTGTTACTACTTTAATTATAAAAACAATGCATATGTCTGATAATACAAGATTTCTTAAAATATCACTTCTAATCCAATCGAGGTCCATGGGATAGAATTAAATGAATCATAAACAATTAATCATGAGAGATATAGATACAACATGTGAAATTATGAAACAATAAGGTATAACTCAAATTATATGGAAAAAACCAAATTTAGAAAATTGGGTTGAAACCTTAGCTCTTAACTTCTCTGAAATTGAAAGAAAGATGTAGAGCGTGAGGAAGAATGGAGTTCCTCACTATGAATGGCCTTAAATACCCCAAATGCTCCAATCTTTGATGGAGAAATCTGAAAACTAACTCTTAAAACTTACGAACTGGTTCCTTCAATAATTCTTAGGGTTTCACATCAAGAACTGCATTAGAACCCATAGCTTAGGTTAGGAATTGTTACTTCGACCTTAAGAATGAAGGAAAGGACTTACCTAACCTTTGGGAAAGTTTCACATTTATCTAGGGTTGATAGAACAGGTCTGGACTTAGAAAAATACCAGAAAATGACTTAGGAAACCTTTTATAACTGTTGGGATTTAAAGTTCACAGTTGGGAGGATATTCAGTCTTTTTGGACGATAGGTCATCACTTGGATCATGAAAAGTTTTGGTGGAAAATTGTTGGGCTTTGACAGCCAGGTCGACGGGTCGTCCTGCTGGATGACGGAGCATTGACTGGTCCATCCTTTTTTCTCTAAGCTAGGGCAAGTCTGGGAGTTTTTCCAAGGTTGATAGGACGGACCATCAACTGAGATGATGGTCTATGGACTCATCTGTGGAATTCTCTAGGAAAGGTGACCAACTCTCTAAATATTTTCCATGACTAATAGGATGGGTCGTCCTTTAAATGACTCACTAAGCCATAGAACTTTCTCTGAAATAGGGGAAACTCTCTAGATATTTTCCATGGTTGAAAGGATGGTTCTTTCTTTTGGAAGACGTACCGTCGAATCATCTGTAGAAGTCTGGGGAGAAACAGGTTTCAAAAGCAGACTCACAATTTGTTTGACGAACCGTCTTTTTTAGTCGACGGTCTATGGAATTGATCGTGAAGTCCCAAACAGACCTGAAACCTCTTTAATTATTAATGAAATATCAGTTCAAGATTTGAGGTATTACATCAATGGTCTGATGAATGTGAGGGGAGCTTCCAAAAGCTCAAGACCTTGTTGACTATAACTTTTAACCTAGCATTGTCGGTGGGAGGTAAGGATTTTATGGTTTATTGTGATGCCTCATCATCTAATTTGGGTGCTATTTTAATGCATATAAACATGTCGTTGCATATGCTTCCAGGTAGTTGAAGGTTCATGAGAAGAAATACCCTGCGCATGACTTAGAGTTGGCAGCGGTGGTGTTCACCCTGAAAATTTGGAGACACTATCTCTATGGGATTCATTGTGAGGTGTTCACGAACCATTGCAGCTTGCAACATGTGTTCACCCAGAGGGACCTCAACCTGAGGCAATGAAGATGGATGGAGCTGCTTAAAGATTATGATGTCACATCTTATATCATCCTGGTAAAGCCAATATGATGGTTGATGCATTGAGTAGAAAGTCTGTAAGTATGAGTAACTCAGCTTGTTCAGAGGCTACCAAGCGTCTACCACAGGCTATGAAGAGGAGTCTGTGGCTATATTGGATAGAGAGGTCTGTAAGTTGAGATCAAAAGAGATCATGTCTGTGAAGGTTTAGTGGAAGAATCATCCTATGGAGGAGGACACTTGGGATACTGAATTAGACCTACGTATAAAATATCCTTACCTTTCCATTGAGTCAGGTATGTTCTTTCTTGGCTGCTCGGGTATGAGCGGAGGCTTAATTAATATCTGATGTAACGATCCCTCATGTCGTTATGGGATCATTAGAGCCTTAGCATCCTTTAGAGTGCTCATAGCATAAGTGAGTTAATAAAGACTCAAAAATAAGGTGGTTTAAAAACTGAAATGTGATTAGACTTGATTGAATTTCCATATGGTGTTCTAATAGGGGGTGACCTTGTGAACTAGACCTCCATAGGAATTATGAGACTACGAATGAATTCATAGCATCATTGTCAAACTAGTTGCACATTTGAGAGGTGTTTGAAGTTTAGATAAAAGATTTGCCTATTGGGAATGAAAAAGTATCAGAATTATTGGGCTACTAATTAGCAAGCACCGCTGCAGCAATGGAATTTCCACTACAGCGAGATCACTGTAGCAGTCGGAGTGCTCATTCTAGCGGCTGTAGAAAGGCCCTGAATCACTATAGCGGATGTCACGAGGAAGAATGCCTGTTTAAGTCAGAAATTCAAGATTTTACACCCCATAGTTCTAAGGCATGAAGTTTGAGAGCTCGAGTGCGATTTTTCAAGGGCAAAAGCGATTACTTCTTCCAAGGTAAGATTTTCTTGTTAATCTTTCCATCTTTTAATCCTCTAACACCCTAAAACTAATGGGTGCTCTTTAATGGTGAATTTCAAACTGAAAAACTCTAGAATTATGAAAGTTAGGGTAAGTTGATGTGTGTTGACGTTTATGGACTTCTAGGCTTAAAGTAAGCAATTAATACTTCGCAGGATGAATGTGAATATACTAGTTCATCAATGTGATAGTTTGATACCTAGAATTCAATAAAGCTGAGACCTTTAGCATTAAAAAATGCTTGAAAGGGTCTGAAGGAGTAGAAACTCCATGAACTAGGTTGGAATGATCTTTATGGGGCTAGATTATGATGACTTAACCCGTGGGTAATGATTTGAATCTTGATAACGGGTAGAACAGAGTAGGTACTGAATTCTTAAGTCTTGATTTAAGAGGTAGATGATTGAGTGCTGCTTATTTATTTACTGTAGACTTTGAACGTTATGAAGCACTGAGGAAAGACAAGGCTCTTACGGAGTAGCTTGATACCCAAGTCCTCCAGTTGAGGTAGGTTATGTTTTTATGTGAAGTTAGATTTTATTTAGTGCCTTGTATGTATTATGGCTTGATGAGCATGTTTGGCTGGTCTTCGGACACTGATTGTGATAGAGACTATGGTGACTTAGTTATGCTATTCGAATGAGTTCTGAATTTGTCTAAGTCTGTGAATATAGTTTAGGATTTTAAAGTACAATTGTGATAATCAGTATTGCTTATAAATTTCTTGTGTGATGACTAATTTGATAAATAATGGATAATATACCATTGTCTTGATATGAGAGGCTCATGTTTAAGGGGAGCATCCGGATGAGCGATTATAATTTATGTGGCTCATGTTCGAGGTGAGTATCTATACGAGCAGATGAGTGGGAGCGAGTATCACACTAATACCGTACATGAATTTCTAGAGTCCCCTACAGGTCATGATTGAAAGGGCAAACATATGACTCTCTGGCATGTGTGTATAGATTTGACATTGATGAGTGACTAACTTGAGATCAAGTTTGGTATAGAGGGAAATTGATAAGATACATAGCTATATGACTATATATTTGGTGTGGACATGATTCCTTTGCATTTATTTTGACTTATGTTCTTTATAACTTGCGATAGTTTGTTATCTGATTTTGAGAACTATATATTTTCTATATGTTGGTAATGTTTAGCCTGATGATGTAATAGAACTGCTTAGTATTAATGACTACATGGATGTATGAGTTGGGTGAACTTTGTGTCTAGTTGTTGGTGTCTCTTGTTTGGTTATTGATTTATACTGCATACTTGTTATTATTCAAGGTAGACCTATGATGCCTACCAGTACATAGTATTGTACTGATGCTACTCCTGCACTTTTTTTCTAAGTGCAAACTGTGATCCAGGGAGTTCATCGAGACCACGCCTTTAGAGTCATCTGACACTTGATCTAAGGATGAGCTGACTTCCATCCAAGTTACCGCAGATCCTCTTTCAGCAGATGTATATTTATCCCAAACACTGATTATGCTTTCTGTTATTTTTACTACTCTTAACCACTATTAGTTAGAGTCCCTTGTACAATGCCTTTCGGATCTTTTGGGTTATAATATATAGTTCCGCTGCTATTTCTTTATTCATGTTTTGAAAACTTTCGCTATTTATTTCATGAGTATTCCATTTTGATTAAAACGAATGTATGAATTCTAATTTAATTGAAAAACGATGGTACGCCCCCACTGAAAGATTGGTATGGGTGTCAATCACGACCATTTGGATGGTGATATTTTACCTTCAACTATTAAACCTATCCATTTAAATTCTTTTCCCATGCTTTATGTTTATAAAATCTAATATATAGCCAACGTTCACATGAAAAAAAAAATTAAAGAAATCAATTTTTCAATAGTTATTTCTTTTTTTTCCCTTTCATTTGATCAAAATCTCTAATTATTTTATTCTTTTTCTCTTCCTCCTTATTTAAGTCTCTATTTAAAATCCTTAATTTATCAAGAAACTAATGAACATGTAGAAAAATTTAAAAGTCACGATAATCTTTTTGATAGTTATATTATATAAGATGACTTACCTTTTGTTAACCATTGCAATAAAAGACAAAACATTTATGTAACATGACTTTTTGAAGATATGATTAGCTTTTTTATAATTCAATTTAGTGTTAGAAAATATTTATTTGTCTTTTAGGTCTTTTTAAGCTTCTTTTGAACTCTATAGTATATATCCATAAAAGCAAAGCTCTTACCTCTTAGCTATTTATTTTGTTCACCTGTTTTATAACCCTGTATAAGCTTAATAGGAAAATTATTAATAATGTCAATTGCAGGAAAATTTTTATGAAACTGAAGTTGCAACAACAATAATAATGAATGAACTAAAAATAAATGAAGGTAGTGAGTGATTATATAAAGAAAAAAAAAGTTGAGAATAAAGCTTCTTATGATGAAGGTATTGTTGGTTTACTTGGAATCATGAAAGACAAAATATTTAATGTTTTCTGCTATTTTTATTTGGTAAAAATATTTCCTCCTGTGATTACTTCATGATTTGTAGCTTGTATTCCTTTAAGCAATTCCGTTGCATAGGTCATTCATGATCACGACCATTATTAAAATTGTCTCTCTTTTTTGAGCTTTTTTTTTTGTTTGTTTGTTTTCTATTTATGATTTTATTTTGTATATATATTCTTGAAGTATAAGCATTTCTACGTGATATGCCCTCATATTTTATTGATTCTAAGATTAGGATAAGAGGGAAAAGAGTTCCATTATAATTTTCTTGTAGATAGATATCATTAAGCCTTTTTTTAATTTCAATAATTGTTACTTATATGTTTATCATAAATTACTAACCCTTCTTTGCAGATGTACGCTATTTACTTGAAAATGATGTATTAAGCATTCTATGGATGATACATTTTAGTTGAATTTCTGTATAGCTTTTGCAAATATTTTTATTCAATAATAACTTCTGTATGAAATTATAAAAAGAAGGTTATAATTTCATAAAAACCAGTCCAGAAACATGAAATATTTTCAATTATAGCTAACATTCATAAATAAATGTAGACTGTATTTTTTACGTATAACAAAGATAAGCAAATCATCAAGTTAAATATTTGATATATTAGAAGAACCACAAAATTAAAATTATTTAAACATTTCGTTGTATTGAATTTTATAATAATATTAATAATATGAATAAAACAACACATAATGGTAAACAAAAAGTGAGATTCAAGTAAATGAGACAATGTTGTACCGGTTTTAATTAAAAGATAAAGGTAAAAAAAAAATTTGATTGCATAATTACAAATTTTAACGTAATAATCTATTAATTAGTATGGTGTCTAAAATTTAGTTATATTAAAAGAAGAAACTTTTTAACTTAAAAGTTAAATTATCTAAAAAAAATTTAATTAATCTAAAATTCTATTTTGTATACATATAAAAAAATAATTTTAAAAAAAAAAAAATCTTGCGCGTAGAAAGACGCCAAACCCACCCTTTTATATGATGGGATCTGATTTTTCAGAAAAGTGAATTAATTTAGTGTCAAGACAACTTTATGTAGTTCCATACGGGGCACAAATTGTATACACTTTTGCTCCTCTATAATTGGTTTATGGTGTGAATTCCTCTCGTTCATCTCCTTCAACAGTGTTGGTTTATGGTGTTAGGTGTAAATTCCTTCCTCCTTCTCCTTCAACAATGAGTTTCATCTATTTAATTGTATGTTATGGTTATTTCTGTTTGAAGTAGCGCATTTAATTTTTTGATGTGTAGTATGATATTATAAAACTAGTAAAACTGATTAAGAATTGTGAACTTGTTTTGAAATCTGATATTGGACTGTACCGATTTGTGGGAGAGCCTATTAACCGACATATGACCACGTGAGTTAAAGGTAGAGTTCGATGTATATGTATACACCATATCGAAAAAAGCTCATTGTACCTTGCCAGGGTATAGTGGCTGAACTGTATGATTACTATCCGAGGCTCATTCGGGCAAATAACCTATGGTGGCACGTAGTTTTATAAACCTGGGTGCGCTGAACACCGGCCTGCTCGGTGCTAAGTACTACTCCCAACTGAAATCTTAAGTATAACTAATTAAACTGATTAGCTCGAAACTGGTGTCCTAAGGCTAAGTCGGAACTACTTATTTAGAAGTGTCCTGAGAGCCTAGAGGACCTGATAACTGAAAATATTGAAAATACTGATAAAGTGATAAATTGATAAACTGACATTTCTGAAAAATATTTAGTATACTCATAATCTGAAAATACTAACTGTGATTTAAAGCCCATACACTACGGATTATACTCAGATAATAATCAATGAAAAATAGAAATTTAGGCCAGTTCTTAAATCATGCAAGGTTCAACCCACAAATCATGTTAAAATCTAGGGTTAGAAGAAATGCTATGAAATTTAAGTCAAAAACATGAAAAATCATATGCTAGGGTTAGAAGAAATGCTATGAAATTTAAGTCAAAAACATGAAAAATCATATGCTAGGGTTATAGAAGCTTGTAAGAACAACTATTATTTAAAGAACAATCATGAGTTGTTTGAAAAACCTTAATTCATAACTCCTACGAGGCTAAGAATAGAGAAGTTTTCTAAAAATAATTTGGGTCACAAGGATGAAAAAAATCCCCTTGTTGAATTTCCACATACCTGAAAAAAACACCTTATGGAGAAGCCTTGAAATCTGAGAAGACTTGGGAAGCCCTAGCTCTAACTCTTGAGAGGTAGCTTTGAAGTTCTACGTCTTGATTTTCTGAAGATGAGAGTTAGGAAATGAGGAACCCGTCTATTTCCCCTCTAAATCCCCTGATTTTCCCCTCAAAACGATATAGTTTAAAAGTTAGGAGCTTAGAATTTTACAAAAATGTCCTTAATAACTCGGCTGGAAAATTTCCCCGACAGTCATAACCGGTCACTTAATGACTCGTTAGAGGACTTGACGGGTCGTCACCCACCACTCATCATCACTGAAAGAAATTTCAACTTTCTGATCTTTTCTTGACACCTCCACTTAACAATTCGTTATCACACTTAACGGATCTCTCCCCCAGTCATTAAGACTCTACGAAACCAACATTTTTACCAACTTTTCCTACCTAATGACTCACCTAACAATTTGTTATGTGACTTGACAACTCATCTGACGAATCGTTCTGTGATCTGGTGCAGATTTTTCTATTTTCTCTGTGTCATGTCTCGAGTATGATATTAGGGACTTTTGGGGTGTTACATAGACCTGAAGCTTTATTCTCATAAAATGATTTAATTATTTATCGGAGACATTCAACGTCAAACCAGCTTGAATATAAACCAGCACTATTAAGATGAATGATCACATAATCTAAAAGTTATGCTCTAAACTCAATTTATATGAGCAAGCAACTTTAATGTCAAACTGCAGGTTGACAATAAATGCATATGTGACCATCTTATAGATGCATTTATTTAAGATATCGTATGACAGGCGAACAGGCTCATATTCACCTTTTATACTTTTTAGAATTTTGGGAGATTCAGTCCCAACATTAGCTGGTATACCAACTTATCATGAGAATGAACAACATAAAAGAATTCTCGAAGAATCTTTCAGTTTTTCAATATATTCTGATATTCAATTAACATATCATATTTAAATCAGGACGATCAAAACAGTCATGTCAACTGATAAAATTATTTGTACTAGTAAACTTCAAGTTTACCATGATATGTGCTATTTTTTTTAGTAAACTTCAAGTTTACTATAGAATGAGTTTCACATTAATAAACTTTTGATTTATTATAGAATGTGATCTTATCATGCTCTGATAACTGTCACATACACATTACTTACCCATAGTAATTTAGAGATATTTAATATTTCAATCATTTGTAGTCTTAATATAATAACCATTTTTATTGTTAGTAAAATTTAGGTTTACTACTTATGTCCTAGTGGTAACAATTTCATATATTACGATCCAGGGTGAATGGTTCAATCATACATATACTCTTTGAGAGACTTCAATATTTCAAATTATCTCCTTCTGGGAGATTTGCCATTAATACCTGAATATTTTTTATCAAAGAGACAAATACATAATAATCACATTTTTTTAAAAAGAGATATGTTATTTCTTTCGAGGAAATCAATAGCAACTAATCATAATGTATCGATGTAGTTATAGTATAAAGCATTCTACTCTAATTTTTTGCCTTAAAATGATACTTGATAAAATTATTCAAGTTGTTTATACGAAAGAATGACTTTTATAACAAAAATAATAGGTATATCCATTGTCATTTCATTTCTCCAGGAGTAGTATCCTTTTCATTTACTTCGGGAATGAAACATAATCATTTAAATGTGCATGAAATATGGCATTTCTCAATAGGTTATTATTTTTTTCAAGCACAAGAAGACATCACTTCAAATATCTTTTAATTTCTTCTGCTTCAGGTGAAGATCTCAAACTTGTACTATTTCAAGAGTAGATTTAAGAATCTTACTGCTCAAAAGTAACATTCAGAGTGTTATTGCTTCAGGCATAAAACATAAAACATCGAGAATATTTCTTCTAAATTATTCTACCTCTTCTAGAGGTGAATCATGATGCTATCACAATCATTATTCTATATATTCCGGAGGTGAGTCTGATATCCTTAAAATCAAGTGCATGTTTGTATTGATAAACTTCATTAAATACTGTCACATTCACTTCAGGTTTGTAACATTTATCAGAAGTTCTCATTCTTCAGGGATGAAATACAATCATCTGGACGTGTTTTAAGCATATCAAACCATGATAGTTTAATAGCTCTTTTAATATATTGCTATAGAAATTTTTTGCTCTCTCAACCATTGCTACGACCATCGCTGAGGTCACAATCTTTTTCTCCATATTGGTGGAATTTATCTTTTTGGTTTCTGTTTTGCATTGTTTCATGTTTTTCATCCTTTCTTTTTCACTTCTGAGAGTGAAGAATATTATTTGTTGCAAGGCGATCATCATGATTAGAGCTCTTCGATCATATCCATGACCTCGATTTGGGTCATGACTACGATAGGTGCCACGATCTTTCTCAGCTTAGCTTGGTGGAAGTTCGTCTCATTCACTTCAGGGAATGGACTAGAACCAGTAGGTCAACTTTCATGATTTTTCATTAATAACCTATTATTTAGCTCGACCACATGAAGATGTGAGATTATTTCAAAATATTTTCAAAAGTCCTATCTCTTAATATTACTGCTTCAGGAGCACAATCGAGGTATGAAAAATGGTAAAAGTTTTCTCTAGCATACTTTTGCCACAAATTTCAGAGTAATATTAATCATAGATTGATACTCACATATAAATTTAAAGTTTTGTAGCCTAAAATAGATCTAATTATAACATGCTTGTGGAAAAACGACTATCTTCACGTGGTCATATTTATCTTTTAAATTATTCCACAACATAAGAGGATCTTTAACAACGTAATATTCCAATTCCAAGCCCTCATCAAAGGGCGGAGGAATATCATTATCTTAGTATAGCTTGATTCGATGCGTGATTTTTATCTTTGATGGTCTCTGCTAGACCCCTTGCATCAAAATGAATTTCAGTATCAAAAACCCAATATAGATGGCTTTTGCCTGATATATCAAAAGCTAAAAATTCAAGTTAACTATTTCAGGAGTAAATTTCATATTTACCACTACGAGGGTAGATTTCAGATTTACCACCACTGGGTAAATTTCATATTACCACTACGGGTCTAAATTTTATATTTACCACTTCAGGGATAAATTTCAGATTTATCACTTCNATTTATCACTACGGGGATAGATTTCATATTTATCACTTTGGGAATAAATTTCATATTTATCACTTCGAGGATAAATTGAGGCATACAATAATGTAGAGAATTTTTCTTAATTTATCTTTTAGAGTATACCAGCCTTCAAAGCAATTGTTGCTTCAGAAGCTATGAAGCACCGTGAGATTTAACCACTTTTAGTGGTTATAGACGTAAATTAATTTAATGATTACGGGATTTATGAAATACAATAAATGAAAAGTCAAACCTTCGATGCTTTCAAAGTAGTTGTTCAAGATGGCAGAGCCTCATGCTGATAACGTATTATGAAATAATAATAAAATGTCAAGACAATAAGATGTATAGCTAAAGAAATTGAGGGAGAGAGAGATTTTTATTTCTCTTCAAACATATGGACAAATAAATTTTATTGACTTCTTATTTATAGAAAAAAAAAGTTGCTTGCACGCCTATTCAATTGCTAGCTTATTTGATTGCAAGTTTATCCAATTGTCAGCTTATTCTTTTGCAAGCTTATCTAATAAACACCCATAATATAATATATTTATAACATTATATGAATAATTATTACATTATTTTGACAAAGTAAATCAAAATTTTAAATTGAATTTATTCATATGATTCTTACGATGTATATTTATATATTTGCACAAAAAGAAATTTGCAATAATGCTTTTTCAAAAGGTAAAAAATCCATTTAAATTTTTTATGGCTATTTTGTTCCTTTAACTTTGAGACTTTTCAGTTTTTACTTATAAAATAGGATAGGTATAGATAAATCTTATCATATTTACTTTGACTCTATAAAATTCTAGTACAAACTAGATGTATCAAAATATATTTTAAAAATAAATAAATTTATTATTATATATTCGATTAGGATTAGAAACTATGTACCCATATTAAGATTAAAGTAAAGGAAAATATAAAACCATTACTCCAAAATAGAGAGAATAAAATTTAGTAAGCGCCTTTAATCATAAATTTTAAAGTAATTTTAACCTGTTGAGTTTGAGAAATAAGAAGACAGGCCCGAGGGGGGGCTAGAATGTGGCGCCTTGATGTCGGTCTCCCTTGGCCTTTGCTTACTTTTTTCAAAACAAAATTTCAGCCCCAAAGTCCCGGGAATGAACAATCATCATACAAAAGACTAGAACTTTCTCAACTTTTCTTCTTTCCTTCACTTCCATTGCATAAGGATTTGCAGCAGTCTAATTACTTTTGCCCATAGCTATGGAAACTGAGACAGCCACTGCGCCTCAGTTGGCAGCTCTTGCTGACACAGATATTAATTGGGACAGGTTAACTCTTTCCTCATTTCTCTCATTCTTACTAAAGCTTTGACGACTTATAATGTTTTCCATTGCTTTAGTAATCAACATATTCTATTTGCTTCAGATGACTTCTTTTTCCTTTTTTTATTTTTTTTGTTTGTTTGGGTAAAGTGGGTGAATTCCACTAATTTTATTAATGTGACCATTTGATATTACGAATGCATATAGTGGAGTAACAAGTTTGGAATTGAGGCATATAAATGTGATTGATTGAATGATCTATTTAACGGGCATCTGAAGATACACGTTTTTAGGAAAAAGGTTTCAGCTTTCTGTACACGAATTTGTTCAGAGATACAGATAGCTTTAAGTTACGATGAAGCTTTCTCATAGCATATATCGCCAGGGAAACCATTTTAATAACTCTTCCTCATTACTCTTGTATGAGTACAAGACTTAAAGTAGGCTTGTTTTTGTCAACCCAAGGAAATTATCTCCAGCTCTAATGAATACCAATCTAATATGTAGTGAAAGAAAAGGAAGTCCAAATAAAAGTAAAATGCAAAAAATAAATGGTAATGGGAGCCTCAAGCGCTCCAAAATTACACCAAAGTGGTCGCGATGCCGGCTCATTTTTAGTGGTTTCTTTGCTTGTTTAATTCCGATTTAACTCCAAATAGCTCGAAAACTCACTTATTCATCAAAATACACCAGCATAAGCACAATCATTAGAATTTATACTCCAAAAGACGATAAAAGTACTAAAATGTAAGCTAAGTAATGTCTAAATATATGCATTATAGGGCCGAACATCACACACTTCTCCTGTATGTACAAATCCGAATCGAACTGAACAACAACCCCTTGGATATAAGAACTAGCATTATGTATAGCATGGAAGAAAAGTAGGATGCTTGCAATTTCTTCTCTCCTTTTGAGGTATGAAGTTATTGCAGGATGTTTTCCACCACTATTTCTCATTATGTCTAAATTTCTGATATCGGATAAAAAGTGGAAATAAATCTTTTCGACTTCCATCCTAGCCATAGATGCTTTTCAAGAAGAGAAGGTAAAAATATAACAACTCACCTTTCTTGAACTAATCATAATGTATGTTGTTTGGTAGATCCTAAGCAGCAACTTTAGTTTTCAATTACTTTTCTTCTCCGGGAAACTCACTCTCTTTGTGCTCTTATGGCAGGTTGGATAAGGCCAGGTTTCATATAATAGGAGCTATTCTTTTCACTGTTCAGTCGGCGTTAATACATCCAACAGCAGTAGTTAAGACAAGAATGCAAGTCGCTGGATGTGGACTTTCTCAAATGACTGGACTCTCTGTATTTAGGCATATACTTAGACGTGACGGCATCCCAGGCATCTTTAGAGGCTTCGGCACATCTGCTGTGGGATCATTGCCAGGTAGAGTCCTGGCTTTGACTTCACTTGAAGTATCAAAAGATATGATGCTAAAATACACAGAAGGTCTTAATATGCCCGAAGCAACTCGTGTGGGTGTAGCAAATGGGTTTGCTGGCATGGTCTCCAACTTAATCTCTTGCGTATACTTTGTGCCTCTTGATGTGGTGAGTAAAACTGACTTTGAACTAATTTGTGGAGTCTAAAGAAATCTTTTTCTCCGTAATATATATTTTCTTCCTTAAGTATGCTACATAAGTTGGGAAATTTATAAAGAATTAATTACTGTATTACTGTAATAACATAACAAAATTATAACTTCTGTACAGTTTATAACTTTAACGAAAAGTTTCTAAAGTTGTAGGAAACCAAATTTGTTTAGGATTTGGTATTTATTTAATTCTTGTCTAGTTAGAATCTATAGTCAAATTCATATAAGAATATATTTTTATGTTTTGAGTTACAGTAGTTTCATGCTATTATAAATAGGAATATTTCTAGATAGTGAGAGAAATTATGGAGATTGTAGAGAGAATTCGGAGATTTATGAGTTTATAAATAAAATATTTTTCTTTAGATTCATTAAATAAAACGGATTGATGATTTTGGTGAGGAAGTGTTTTACACTTTTCTAGTGGCCTTGAAGTTTGCTCAGAAAAAAAAAAACATGTACATTGAACAATTTCTAAAAGTGATATTAGTTGGGAGATTTACTTCTTCAGTTGTATGTTTGACTTATGAAAGTTATTTCTTTAGGGAAACTTATCCCAGTTAACGTTTTAAATTATTTTCCTTATCTGGTCATTCCTAAGAATTTTTTTTCCCGGAAATACTGCTTGATAAAGAAAATTTGGTCCATTTGCTTGGGCAGAAATAATTATGTTACATAAAACTTAAAAGTCAGAGGTTTTAGATCTGCAGATCTAAAATGGAGGTGCAGTTTTTAACTTGTGCTTTTCTAATTCAGCAGAAGTGAGAAAGCACTAGAGCTTTTGCTGCATATCTTTTAGAAGTGCCTAAGTTTTCAAAACTTGTCAAATCTAACAACTTTTATCTCACTTAAATCATCTTCTCCTGTATGTATGTTTTCTTTGTACTATCATCCCTTTATTATCAAGTACTTGCTCTGACACTTTTGATTTTATTAACCTTCAGAAAGCCAAAAAGAAGAAAAAAAAATTCACTTAATAGTTTGGAAATAATTAAACAACATAAACTACTTTTGGCTTCCCCCATTTCCGCAAGTTGGATGGTATTTTTGATGGAGGGGCCTATTTTATCTCTGTTAACTGAAATTTACAACCTATTTCCTCAAATGCAAATGCCCTGATTCAACAGTTTCTAGAAACTAGAGATGGAATATTTCTTTATATATGAGTGAATGGAAAAATTATATATGTGGCATAAGATAAGAGTTTAAAAGAACTTATCAATCACCAGTTTGGCAAAGGTAAAACAAAGAGCAAGAAGGAAGCAAAATTGATGTCTTATTCCCTGCATTCTGTGAATTTATAAGTAGACATGATTAGTTTAATACCCAGCATTCGGAGCTTAAAAATATAAATATGAAATATATTAGTCAGCTTTCTGCAATATTGGACTTACTGAAAGCATCTAGGCCCATGAATGTTAAGAAAGAGCCACAGTTCACAACGCTTAAAAGTAGCATATACCCTCTGATACGGAGCATAGAAGATATACATATGAAAATTTCCTAAAATATTAACAAATATTGAATTCTGAACCCATAAATTCAAAAGTACAATGAGCTAAATGGTAAGAACATTAAAGATTGAACCCATTAAAGTTAAATCCTAAATACACCTCTAATACGCTACAGTTCTACAAAACAGAAGCAACAAGTCCTTACATTATTTTCAGCCTCATCCAACAACTGAACTCTTGTTATAATTTCAGACAACCACTTCCACAGGGTTCTGTGAATAAATAGTTACCTTTTCGAAGCCAAAGAGTAATTCCATTTGCATGTTTTTTAGCTAATGAAATTCCATAGGTGAATTGTACTGCAATGCTACCTTTATAGCTTGTGCAAATGTTTTATGCATGAAGTTACCAGTGCAAGCTTATACAGTATGACACTTTCTATTTCAGATCTGCCAGAGACTTATGGTTCAGGGAATTCCAGGGACTAAGCCTTGCACTGGTCCATTCGATGTTACGCGGAAAGTACTAAAAGCTGAAGGAGTCCGTGGTATGTATAGAGGATTTGGATTAACAGCTGTGACTCAGTCTCCTGCACAGGCACTTTGGTGGGGTGCCTATGGAGCTGCTCAGCACATCATTTGGAGGTAAAAAACTTCTTCTTACAGGACCAAAACGATAGTAGTTGTCAGTTATTGAATTCCTCTTTTGTGAAATTGTGACCTCAGGAATCTGGGTTATGGTGACAACATGGACAAGAAACCGTCTCACATGGAGATGGTTGTGGTCCAGGCTACAGCTGGATTGACAGCTGGTGCCTGTTCATCAGTTATTACAACTCCCATAGATACTGTTAAAACACGGCTTCAGGTAAAACCTTATTCTTTTGTGTATTGCATTGGAGAAGTAATAATTCAAATTTGGGAAGTCTATTCTCGTGATTAGCTTTGCTGGTGTATCTGAAGGTTATCGATGATTATGGCATTGGGAGACCTTCTGTTCTGAAGACCATGAAAACGCTTGTCAGAGAAGATGGATGGAAAGGCTTTTATAGAGGCTTTGGACCTAGGTTCCTCAATATGTCTTTCTATGGAACAACGATGATCGTCACCTATGAGATAATCAGTAAGTTGATGACTGAGTCTCTCACTTGTCTTGCAGCTTCCAGAGTTGGGATCTTGTTGTTATGGAAGACTAGCTTTTTGGCATCTTCTATTGACATCTGCTCACTCTTGAAACCCCAATCTTCTCCCAAAAATTGTTCTTTTCATTTCTTTTTCCTTTATTCACTTTCTACATTTTTCTTTCATTATAAGCTAGTACTTAATAGGAACAGCCATTACAGAGCAGAGAATCCTTTTAAATCTGCAAGGATTCCAAGAAGTCTAAACTTACATCACAATTATTCTCAAAAACAACAATTACACCAGCTTTTTGAATATTGAATACATCTGTTCTTACAAAATAAATATATTCCTCCTTTCCATCAAAACATCTTTGGTTCCTTTCCATCCAAATACTCCACATTATGCATCATCTCCACCCTTTCTTTCTCCCAGTTGTTAAAATTCCTTCTAAATTGAAATGTCCATGAGCTGCCGTCCCTATGGTCACCTATTGCACCATTTTTGTGAAATACCATACTGTATAAATTAGGAAACCTGACAACTAAAGATTCATCTCTGCCCCAAAAATCCTCTTCCATTCCCAATTTTCAATCTTATGTGCTCTTTGAAACCATAGTTAACATATTTTACCAAATTTATTGTTTGTGCTACACATGACCAGTCCAAGTAACAAGTTTGGGATCTCATCTCCATAATCTCTTCTGCATGACATCTTTAATAGAAGTTCTCTTTTCCTTTTACTTTCTTCAATTAACATAATGCATATCAGATTTCTTGTTTCCACTGCATAACCAACCTGATAAAAGTAATTTGTTTTAGGATCTCCATAGTCCCTTCTGAATATAGCCTTGGTTTTTGCATGATACATCTTGCTCTAGAAAAAAATAACCTTCCTCCTTCCATCATTAGCTTATAAGTTAGTTAGCGGGAATCTTAGTAGCTTGGTTGACTACCTCAACTTTCTCCTTGTTGGTGAGGAATCGCCCAAGCGGTGGAGCATGTGGTTTAATTCGATGCAAAACGAAGAACCTTACCAGGGCTTGACATGCCGCGAATCCTCTTGAAAGAGAGAGGTGCCTTCGGGAACGCGGACAGGTGGTGCATGGCTGTCTTCTTGATCCATTAAAAAGAAATTGATATGTATCTGATGGAGCCTACATCGTACGTAGAGCGCCCAAGCGCTTTTTAGGCCAGCTCAGTTCTCTTATCCATCGGTCCAATGCACTGGGCTCATCTCATGGAGGGAAAAGCCAAAATGACTCAGATGAGTAAATAATCAAATTGCCATCCTTCCTTTCGGAGGAGTTAAAAAATTACTATGATGGCTTCGTTGCTTTATATGTTTATTTTTTCTTTTTTTTTTTCTGTGATTCAGCAATCCCAAAGTTTCTTTTTAATCCGATCAAATAAGGAAAAAATCTTTTTTTTTTCCATATTCTTTCATAACATAAATATTGTTAAGAACTCTCAGGCATAAAACCAAAAAAGTTTGTGACGCTGAACTGAACTCCCGATAGATAAGAAAAAATCAGAACCCCTTATCTCATACTACTCTCTCGATACAGAATCTAATGTTTTGAAAAAAAAAAACAATACAAAAATTTCTCATATCGAATTCGAAGTGTCATGCTATTTTTACTTAGTATTCATATGGCGAAGGCATAGTCTTCCTTTTTCTCTCAAATAAAAACCCCATTGGCGCCAAGCATGAGGGAATGCCTTTTATCCGTTGAGCGACAACCCTTCCACTCAGCACCGTCGGATCACTAGTAGTTGTTCGCCGCCTCGACGCATTTCCTTCTCTCCCCGGTATCGTCCCACACAGAACCGACCTATAGGTGAGACAACTATCTATTCTTGATCCATCAGAAAGAAATCGATATGTATCTGATGGAGTCTACATCGTACCGGATCAAAGGAGGGGGACAGCGAATCTCTTGCCAAGGTTGCTTGCTAACTCTCAACCACTTGTTAGAAGGAAGTGCAGCTTGATTGTTGGGGGGAATCAACGGGAAGGAAAAAAGAAGGTAGATTATTCTATTCTATTTCCGCATTGGCGGCGAGTAGAGTGCCACAATCCCATTCATCATTTTTTATCTACATAAGCCAAAGCCCATAGCACTGGCGACGTCTCTTTGGAGAGAGGATAGAGGATCACGCTTACAAGCAGCCTTTTCCATCGTCTTTCACTGACCCTGGTTCTATCCCCCACCTTGTAATCCCCT